>CAIGRB010119773.1:25276-40115 GCA_903798255.1 Fraxinus quadrangulata
AATTATTTATATAATAATACAATACACTACAGTCAAACTAAATGTACAATACATTATAGTCAAAGCAAATGTACAATGTATTATAGCCAAATCAAATGAATTCTAATCGCACATCGAAAGCTTACAACAAAATGTTTGGAGATGTCTTTTATTAGTCAATAAATGGATAATCAATTTTTTGTGCCTTTCAACCCAATTGACTAGAAGTTCAAAAAATTGAAAATTTTATAATTATTAAACATGTTTAAGAATTGAAAAAATTGGGAAAAAGTGTTAATTTCAACATTGATTTTATTCTCCTAATTTCTTTAATTTCGGAGCGAATGTCCAATAACATAGCAAATCAGATATGAATTTAATCATTAAATATCCGTTAAATTATCGGATCGAATATGGATAGATCGGATATATATCCATTTACAGCCTAACCATCACCTTACATACCAACGCAACATAGCCGCTACCACCTCCCCCAAACACATGCACCAGTCACCGCCTTGGACATCATTGGAGAGTTGGATGTACATGAGGCTGCTATCCCTAAAGACAACGTTGACACTTGACATGGAGGTGGACTCGGCATTAAGGCTATTCTCGAGTAGCTATTTTTACGATGGAGATTGGGCGTTGGATTGTTTCAAGACGGTACTATTAAGACTTGGGTTTCATAAATAAAAAACTGAAAGACAATCCAAAATAAATAAATAAATAAATAAAACCTTCAAACACTTGAGTTTCATAAATCTTAAAACTTTCTTTTCTTTCATGGATTTTTTTTCATAGTGATGACAACTGAAATGATTTCACTTCCTATTTCATTAATGATTTCTTCAACTCCCGTTATGCTTTTATTAACATTGGCATCAAATTCCAAATTCATCGATAGTTGATAGTCTTGGAACTGATGTTGTCATTGAATTTTGAGTTTCACATATCTATAACTGTATCATGTCATTTTCTTCAAAAGTAGCAACTTCCAAAAATAGATTGTCTTCAAAACATTCAGTTATGTGTCGTGTTGATATCATCGTGACATCTATACATAATAAAATAGCTATATTAGACAATGTGTGACTTTTAAATTAAAAAGTAACACAACATTTAACTTTCAAATGAACAATCTTAATTCATATCCAAAACAAAAAGGTAGGTGATAATACATTGCATTAATAATTATTTCAAGTGCCCAATTGAGATTGAGACTATCCGGGATACGCTCCACGACGACCACGTACGACCATCCACCCGGTAAGGCCGTCGACCTTCACAAGACCACCTACCGCCATGAGGTCATCGACTCCAACCGCGTACGACCGCCCACTCGGTGAGGCCGTCGACCCCCATAGGACCGCCTACCGCCATGAGGCCGTCGACCCCCGTAAGGCTCTCTATGTTCCCATAGGTCACCTGCCATCGTGAGGTCAACACTACCCCCAACCATACAAATGGCAATGACATGAGCGAAAACCACCCCCCCAAGAGAACGTGGGCATCACCAACTGTTGGATAAGTGGGGATCACCACTCTAGAACATGAAGGAAGTGGAGAAAGCATACGTGGGACACGTGGCACAACTAATCAAGAGACAGGGTCGTATCATCAAGCGCCTATAAATACCCCAAGGTGAAAAAAAAAGGTAGCTTCTTGAAACCCGAACTAAGGGAACACAATATACTTTTCTCCTACTCTCCTTAAGCACCTACTGATTCTCACACCGGAGGTACAACGGGGGAGAAAGCCTCGACCTCATTTTACAGGTAACACTCGTTGATCAGAGCAGTCAGAACACCATCCCCGTCAAGGATACCACCGAGATTTTACTTACAACCATTTCAGTAGGAATTAAATTTTGAATATCAGATCAAATGTATCTATAAGCTTAAATAAAAATGTTCTATTACAAAATTCAATTTAAATAAGGTGTAACATTCTTATAAAAAAGTAGCAGAGCATGTCAATTTTTAATGCAAAGCGAAGTCTTAATTCATACTTTACAATTGTATTTTCACAAACACCTTGTATGTATCTCTCTAGTTGATCAAATTCATGTAAACTAAATCAAAACCATTAATCAAAAGTTTAATTATATATATACAAACACTATATTGAATACTCAAACAAAATCTAAACTATTTTAATCAAAATTCAAAAATTGCTGACCTGTATGATTTATGTTGATTATTTGCAGATTCTGAGAAAAATACAAAGAAATTCCTTTGAAAATATAGTTGATTGTAAATTCGATCTGTAAGGCAAGAAATTTTATTTTGATTTTCGATTTTGATGGTGTTGGATGGTTAGCTCTCGTTTTGGGCCGCGAGCTTTTTCCTCAGTTTTCTGTTTATGGTGTTGGCTAAGTAGATCGAAAAATTTAGAACATATTTTATACGTCATCAAGGTGCAGTTTGCTGTATTTATTTTCAGGTCCACATTTTGTATAGGGCCCAATTTTTAGTGTATTTGTGTAAGTTGCCATTTAAATGCTTAAGTAGACCGTGGCTTCTAAACTGCTTTTTCTCATTTCTTGGACGAGAAACAAGACTTAAATATCAAGGGTCATGCTATATGTACCGAATTTTTTTTACATAATCCCTTACCGACTACTCACAATAGGGGGTGGGAACCACATATTGAAATTATTTTATTCACACGAGACCCGCGTACATGTGAGAGTGGGTAAACAATTCGGTAGGCGGTATTATGTGCAAATAGATTTATCCAACTATCAAAGCAAGATAGATGGTTTGAGAACTTTTTATTTTTTATTTTTTAAATCTAATTTTTTTTTTTAAAGCAAACCATGCTTTCAATCAAATCATTTTTTTAAAAAGTAAACCATACTTTNGGGAGAAAGCCTCGACCTCATTTTACAGGTAACACTCGTTGATCAGAGCAGTCAGAACACCATCCCCGTCAAGGATACCACCGAGATTTTACTTACAACCATTTCAGTAGGAATTAAATTTTGAATATCAGATCAAATGTATCTATAAGCTTAAATAAAAATGTTCTATTACAAAATTCAATTTAAATAAGGTGTAACATTCTTATAAAAAAGTAGCAGAGCATGTCAATTTTTAATGCAAAGCGAAGTCTTAATTCATACTTTACAATTGTATTTTCACAAACACCTTGTATGTATCTCTCTAGTTGATCAAATTCATGTAAACTAAATCAAAACCATTAATCAAAAGTTTAATTATATATATACAAACACTATATTGAATACTCAAACAAAATCTAAACTATTTTAATCAAAATTCAAAAATTGCTGACCTGTATGATTTATGTTGATTATTTGCAGATTCTGAGAAAAATACAAAGAAATTCCTTTGAAAATATAGTTGATTGTAAATTCGATCTGTAAGGCAAGAAATTTTATTTTGATTTTCGATTTTGATGGTGTTGGATGGTTAGCTCTCGTTTTGGGCCGCGAGCTTTTTCCTCAGTTTTCTGTTTATGGTGTTGGCTAAGTAGATCGAAAAATTTAGAACATATTTTATACGTCATCAAGGTGCAGTTTGCTGTATTTATTTTCAGGTCCACATTTTGTATAGGGCCCAATTTTTAGTGTATTTGTGTAAGTTGCCATTTAAATGCTTAAGTAGACCGTGGCTTCTAAACTGCTTTTTCTCATTTCTTGGACGAGAAACAAGACTTAAATATCAAGGGTCATGCTATATGTACCGAATTTTTTTTACATAATCCCTTACCGACTACTCACAATAGGGGGTGGGAACCACATATTGAAATTATTTTATTCACACGAGACCCGCGTACATGTGAGAGTGGGTAAACAATTCGGTAGGCGGTATTATGTGCAAATAGATTTATCCAACTATCAAAGCAAGATAGATGGTTTGAGAACTTTTTATTTTTTATTTTTTAAATCTAATTTTTTTTTTAAAGCAAACCATGCTTTCAATCAAATCATTTTTTTAAAAAGTAAACCATACTTTCAATCAAATCAAATCGAGCAACTTGCAAAAAGATGTTTTGACTTTGTTTTAAATTGCCATGAGGGGCAAAGGTAAAGAGATTGCCTCGCAACAATTTGAAATTTCTTTAGATCTATGTAGAAATTTTGAATTTTTTTTTTAATTTTATATTCGTAATACATGTATTTTTTGCCTCGCCATCGTGAAATTTGTAGCTTTGCAACTAGATTGCTAATTGTTTGATGTCATTTTGCAACATTAATACTTGTAAATTCCGACTATACCGTGAAAAAATCAAAATGAATTGACTACAAGAGTTGCGTAGAAAGATGTCACTAATTTCCTAACTGCATCACCTCTTATTATACATGAAGAAAGATCTTTGCCAGACGTTCACTTAACTTTGGAGTTGCATGCATGTGAATATGAATATTCATATCGAAGTTATGATAGACAATGAATCATGTATTCATTACTTAAATAAATAAAGTAATTAATTTAAAATACTAAATTATTATTACATCAAGAAATCAGAGATAACCCAAAGGTCATATATAGTATTTCAATTTTATAATCAAAATATAAAAGAAAAAGAACAGATAATTAGCATCAGGATATCATCGATTTTGAGTTCAAACACATTATACCCTTATGTACAAATCAAAAGAACCAATCTCAAACCCTCAAAGACCAATCGAAGCTACTTTTATGAATTAGAAGTTCGAAAACTGAAATCAAAATTCTCTTTTCACAGATTGAATCACAGAGACTTAGAACCACAAAAGAATTGAAAAGATAAAAAAAAAAATCCCGAAGTTGAACATCAACTCAGAGAAGATAAAATGAGGGCAAAAACCTAAGAGAATTCTAGAATCCAAAGAAAATCAGACGGCATGAAAAGTAATTAAGGCAAACACATGGCTCTAATTTATACAAATCAACCATCATCGTAGATCTCATATGGAATCAATGGTTCACAGCAGCTAGTGATTTCACACACCTAAGGCGACTAAAGTTGCTCTTTTAAAGTGCGAGATAGGCCTTATATTTGGGCCGGGCAATTCGGTTTCTTCATTGAATTATCAGGCAATGAAAATATAATACCGACAGTGGGCTTAGCCCAGCTTATCATCACAGCCCAAAATATTTGGATTTTTTGCATCACAACCCAAACAATTAGTCGCCTTAGGTGTGTGAGTTATATAAATTAGAGCCATGTGTTTGCCTTAATTACAAATGTTTGGATTTTTGGCATCACAACCCAAACGATATATATATGCAAACCAGAAATAACCTAATCGAAGAAAACAATACCTTGAATTATATTGACAAAACAAAATCTACATATCCACCTAAACTTTCTTGCAAAACAAAAAACCTAGAAAATTCAAAATATTACAAATTCCTAAACTAGATTTCAATTTTTTTTTCAGACGGTTTCCAAAAGACACGAAGTACTAATCGGCATTTTGAACCTTCTGGCGGGGTTGATATAGCTTCTAAGGTAATAGATAGCAAACAATTACATGAACATTCTGATTAATCTTGCGGGGTGGTGCACAAAGTTGGTGAGGATATGGAAGATAAAGCTAAGGTGGAGCGGTAAACAGGTTCAATGTAGAAGCCCATATACCAGTCGAAAAGGGATTAGTTTTAGAGAGCATTTTTGGAGGCAATGTTGTCAAATTCTTGACAATGAATGGATGACTCAATAGCTTGTCGGTCGTCCATCTCTGTTCGTGGTCCTTGGCCAAGCATTTGTTCAAGAAATCTTATACGACCTGCTACAAGGAAGCAAAGTGCATCGAAAGCCACTCTTAGAGCGAGGGCTAGCTCCAAAGGAAATTGACAGATAAGGAAGGAGAGTTGAGCGATTGGAGAACAGAAGAGAAATTAGAAAGAGAAGAAAGAATCCTTTACTTCCATATTATTTATCTGATTGTTCACGTTTACATCATATAAGGAAATTCTCTCCATCACGCCTAACTGTGTAACAAACTCAACAAATAACAAAAAGACAACTGGAAAAGAAACAATAATCTTCCTTAACACAGACTCTCCCCTCAACCCACATAATCTTTCATCCAATTTGGCTTCTTGGACTGTCGTTTTGGGCAGTCATGGGCTTCCTCCTCTTCAACTTGGACCTCAATATTTACTTGATTGGGCTTTTGGCGATCAACTTGGGCTTTCTTCCATATGGCCACGGTCGTATCATAAGCCGGATAGGCAGCACATAAGTCTTCAAAGGCTTTTCAAGAAGCTTCTTCTAGTGGACAACCTTGCCATTGAACTAAAACTTGAGCTTGAGGTGCGCCATGTACAAGTACGGTGCGGTTGGCACAGATGGTCACAGGAACTTGAACTGGTTTATTGTCGTGACTGTCTGGGGGTAAGTCACGAGATAACCGCGTAGCAATGCCTCGAAATGGCTTGAGGACGGATACATGGAAAATAGGGTGTATGCGACTCTCCTCGGGCAGACCAACTCGATATACCACCGGACCGACATGAGCATTGATAGGAAAAGGTCCCTAGAACTGTTTGGAGAGCTTGTGGTGGCAGTGACAGTGGCAAGTGACTGACAACTGTCGGTAAGGCTGCAATCGGACAAGAACGAGGTCACCCACCTCGAGGTTCAGTTCCTGACGGTGAACATTCGCCTCCTCGATCATATGCTGTTGAGCAGTACGAAGATTGGCCATGAGGGTGCGAAGCAACTCATCGTGAGTGACTAGTGCCTCATCCAATGCTTGGATTGAAGTAGAGCCCCGTGTGTAGATGGGAATGGATGGTGGGGTACGACCATAGAGAACCTGAAACGGAGACATCTTGAGGCTGCTATGGAAATTGGTGTTGTAATGGAATTCAACCCTACTGAGCAAAGAGACCTATGAAACAGGTTTGTCCTGAGTGAAAGCATGAAGGTATTGTTCCAAGCCATAATTTACTACTTTCGATTAACCATCGGACTGCGGATGGTAAGTGCTGCTCATAGAGAACGTGGTACCGCTCAACTCGAACAACTTATGCCAAAAAGAACTTATAAAGATGGGATCTCTATCGGATACCACCGAGCGAGGAAAACCATAGTGACGGACCACCATGTCAACAAAAAGGTCAGCGACCTTTGCAGTAGAAAAATCTATAGGCAGGGAACCAAAATGTGCCGACTTGGATAACCAGTCCATCACTACCATGATGATAGAGAACCCTTTGGACGGATGAAGACCTGTCACAAAATCCATCGTTACATCTTCCCACATGGCCTTCGGAATCGATAAAGGTTGTAACAGACTCGCTAGCTCATGAAAAAGGCAAGAAGCAATGTAGGCTTCCACTGAGCGCCATATATGGGGGCCAAAAGAAATTTGTAGCCAATCTGACCAAGGTGCGCTTGACACCCGTATGCCCGCTACTTGGTGTATCATGAAACTCGCGAATAAGGATATCACATAAAGACGACTTCGGGCTCACCACATAATGACCCCGAAAAAATACCAGCCCGTATATCACTGAGTAAAACGGTGGAAGAGTGCCTTGCTCGTACTAGCGATGAAAGGCAAGCAAATAAGGATCAGTTGAGTTGGTGTGGCGAAGCTGGTGTAAAATGTTAAAAGTTGGACCAGAAACCAGGTCAAGCATTGATGAGGATGACTCGGACTCAAGTGGAAGCCAATCAGTAGGGACTCATGACAGAGCGTTAGCTACACGGTTAGAAGCACTAGGCTTGTACTCAATACGAAATTGAAAATCGAGAAGCTTGCGGACATAAGCTTGCTGGTTTGGAGTTTGAATGACCTGCTGGATGAGATCTTTGATGCTTCGATGGTCTGTTCGAATCACAAAGAAATGACCCAACAGTTACTGGCACCATTTGAGAACTACCTTCGTGATGGCATGCAATTCCCTGATACAGACCGAGGAGGCTTGAAGCCTAGGACCGAGCTTTTTACTGAAGAATGCGATTGGGTGGCCTGTTTGCATTTGCACCACCCCAATGCCAACATTAGAAGCGTCTGTCTCAATAACAAAGTCCTGAGAAAAATTTGAAAGGCACAAAATTGGTGCGGCTACCATAGCTTGTTTGAGAACCTCAAATGCAGTCTCAGCAGCCGTTGTCCACTCAAACACATCACGATGAAGCAGGTCTGTTAGGGGAGCAGTAATGGTCGCATAGCCGAAGATAAATCTCCTATAATATCCGATGAGACCTAAAAATCCTCGAAGTTGCTTAACATTCTTTGGAACTGGCCAACGGACCATGGCCTTAACTTTAGCTGGATCGGCATGAACACCAGTATGCCCAAGATGGTCAATGGTCTCCTGATAAAACAGGCACTTAGAGAGCTTGACATAGAAACTATTAGACAGTAAACAGTCCAATACGAGTTCCAAATGTACCACATGATCAGCCAAAGAAGAGCTATATACCAAAATGTCGTCAAAGAAGACAGTAATGAACATGCGGAGATATGCAGAAAAAATTCGATTTATGGTGGCCTGAAAAGTGGAAGGTGCATTGGTTAGCCCTAAGGGCATCACGAGGAACTCAAAATGCCCATCATGAGTCCGAAATGTTGTCTTGTAGGAGTCATAGGAGTGAGCACGAATCTGATGGTATCCCGCACGTAGGTTGAGCTTGCTGAAAACAGAAGCACCCCTAACTCGTCCAATAGCTCATTGATCATTGGAATGGGAAATTTGTCCTTCACCGTGGCCGCATTCAGAGCCCCGTAATCAACACTGAAATGCCACGTGCCATCCTTCTCGTGGACAAGGAGAATGGGTGAGGAGAAATGGTTGTGGCTCGATTTTATAATGCCCTGATCAAGCATTTCACAGATCAGTTTTTCCATCTCCGACTTTTGGTAGTGTAGGTAACGATAGGGTCGCACGTTGATAGGTTTGGTGTCTTCTACCAGATGGATACGGTGGTCGACGACGCGCTAAAGTGGAAGCCCTTGGGAGGATTGGAAAATACTCTTGTACTTGAGCAAGAAGTCAGCAACCTGGACAAGTACATCAGTTGGCAGAGATTACTGATCCACATGTTCAGAGTTGGAGTCAGGGCACAGTAAACAAACCCGAAATAGCATCACTATGAACCAAGGCTCAGAGTTGGTGAATGGAGATTGTGCTTTGAAACAATTCGGACTTACCCTGTAGTGTTACTTGCTTTTCCAGCCAACTGAAAATTCCATAGTTAGGGCCGAATAGTCGTGGGCTACCCAACCTAGAAGTTGAAGCCACGAAAATCCCAAAACAACATCCAGGCCTTTAATAGCCAGTACAAAAAAATCAAGAGTGAACGGAATACCTTGTAGAAGGAGGGATGTCGATTTGCAACAGTACTGGCATACCAGAAAAGACCCACAACCCGTAGCGACAAGGAATCGAGGGATTGGGGTGACTGGAAAACCCAACTGCTCCACCAAACCTAGCTCGATGAAGTTGTGGGTGTTCCCACTGTCGATAAGAACTTGAAAGTTGTGGGAACCAATGGAGCCTGAGACTCGAATAGAGCGACGTTGTAACTGGCTTGAAAGAGTATGTAGGCTCGAAATATCTCCAGAAACATCTTCGGACGGAGAATCGTCGATTTCGACGGACTCGGTCACATCGACCACGTCCTTATCACATCCGAGGAGAAGTAAATACTTACTCCGATAATGATGATTCGGTCCAAACTTCTCGTCGCAGTTATAGCATAAGCCCTTTTTGCATTTGTCGCGAAGCTCTGCATGGGATAGACGACGGAAGGTAAGGCTAGAGTCGAAAGTAATGGGGGTTGGTTAGATTTTGGGACAAGAGAGGTTGTAGTAAGCTTGGAAGATAATGGGCCTGGTAGTAAGTTGGGTCTTGGGTTGACTGTTTGATGTGCTATGGTAATTGCAGGTGGTATCACAGCTTGAGCTGATCCTAAGGGAGGCCCACGAGACCAAAGTTTCCCAATTTGGGTAGTATCCTCTAATCGAGCGGCGTAGGCTCGAACCATAGCGAATGCCACCATTAGGGTGGTTGGTTGATGGAATTGGAGCTCCCGACGAATTAACGGATTGAGACCCGTGATGAAGAAACTGATGAGGAGGGGCTCGGAGATTTCCATCACCTTATTGATTAATCCTCAAATTTGGCCTGAAAATCAGCAACGGAACCTGTTTGGGTGAGTTTAGAGAGATTTCCTTGAAAATCTTCATACACGGAGGAACGATGCTTGATGGCAGCGAGAAAAGCTTTCCACGTAGGCAAGAGATTGTTTCGCTTCGCCCATTGGAACCAGGCAGTGGCGTGACCCTCCAAATGGAAAGAGATGATCTGCAGACACGATTCTTCTGACGTCGAATGATAATCAAAGAATGCCTCTATACGAAACAACCAATCAGTCGGATCTGAACCATCAAAGCGATGAATATCCAGTTTCAGAGAACGGGCAGTAAGTGGTGAATCGAAATGGAATGGGGTCGATTCAACGCCAGCGTTGGCGTAAGCAGCGGAAGCAGAGCCAGAATAACCAGGAGGAGCACTGCGTACCTCAGCACAGAGATTGGCCATTTTGGAATCAACAACAAACATGTGTTGTTGCAGAGTATTGTGGATGGAATCGGAATGGGTATCAAACTTCGATTGTAGTGTCCGATGAAGGGAATCGAAATGCGCATCAAGGTTGGATTGCAAAGCGGCCATAACCTCAGAGATATATATCCATGGTGGGGGAAGATCAATGAAAGCACCAATGATACAACCTGCTACAGGGAAGCAAAGTGTATTGAAAGCCACTCTTCGAGCGAGGGCTAGCTCCAAAGAAAATTGATAGATAAGGAAGGAGAGTTGAGCGATTGGAGAACAGAGGAGAAATTAGAAAGAGAAGAAATAATCCTTTACTTCCATATTCATTTCTCTTATTGTTCACGTTTACATCATATAAGGAAATTCTCACCATCACGCCTAACTGTGTAACAAACTCAACGAATAACAAAAAGACAACTGGAAAGAAACAATAATGCTCTCACAAAACAACTTTCCTCAACACAGAATCTCCCCTCAACCTACATAATCTTCCATCCAAATGTGCTTCTTAGTTTGTCGTTTTGGGAGGTCATGGGCTTCCTCCTCTTCAGCTTGGACCTCAATATTCACTTGATTGGGCTCCTGGCGATCAACTTGGGTTTCTCCCAGATGGCCACAGTCGTATCAAAATCTTTCAGTGTCGAAAATATTTTCGGGTATTGGATTACCAAATCCAATCTGCTGAAACAACTCTGCATCACTTCGAGCAGTCGACCAAATGCGTTTCCCTATGATCATCTCCACTATAATGCAACTGAGAGACCATATATCAGTAACTGGTTTGTGAATCCCCAAAGCAATCGATTCTGGGATGAATAGAACAGTGCGCCTCTATTGTGAATCGATCGCCTAGGAATCAAGATTTTCTCCTTCTCTCCGATTTTCTTGGCCTGTCCAAAATTTGCTATCCTGAGATTGTGTATAGAAGAACCATCTGCGCTGGGAAAGACAAGAATATTGGTAGGTTTCATGTCACGATGAACAAACCCTTTCTCATGGATGTGAGAGAAACCCTTAAGTAGCATATAACTGTTACACGCAACAAGAGATTCTGGCATATTTCCTCCAGTTTTGATGATCAGATCATTTAGACATCCACCGATGCGTATTCAAGGAGAAGACTATAGACCTTAAACAATGTTTAAGGTCTATAGTCTTCAATACTTACATCTTCTCCAAAACGTTGGACAATTTCACGGCAACCTCTCAATTCGAACAAAATTTCTCCCTCCTCCTTCAGCCAATTCGAATACGGAAAAGTGGCGAACTTCACAACGACATAGAAACTGAAAGAGGATAATCGACCTTTGCTGCTAAATGTACGGTTCCATAGGTACCTACACCAAGAATGCGAGCTTTACTCCAGAAACCCATTAATTTTCTTTTCCTTGACAAGGAATTGAAACAGTGTATAGGGAATAATGGAAACATAGTATAGTGAAGAACTGAAACAGATTATGGGGAAAAACGATACGAAAGTTTGGGTTTTACAGTTAATTTCATGTCTCCTCCATAAGAAATTACTCCGGCTAGAACTAGGAAACAGAGAATAATCTAATTGAAATTTTGAAATTGCGTAAGTCGAACAATCCGTTATTTTCAGATTGTTTCCTTGTAGATTCTGATAAATATTTGTAAACATTCCTTTTTAAGTGTCACTTCTTTACCAAGTAAATGATGTGAATGAATAATAAACCCCCACTAAATATAGGGAATAACTGAAACTCGTGATCGAATTCATAATTTCATTAATTACGATAGTCTTTAACTTTCCATATTTAATGCAGTTTTTTTCCTTGTTGGAGTCCTGATTAAAATCTGTATTTGAAAATTTGACATCCTGCCAAGCGTTAATTATCAGGATTTCTCCCTTGATATTTCTATTAAGTTCACGATTTAATTAAGAAAATGGAACTAGTAAAGAAAATCCCCTTAGAAATATTTTCATTTGCAATATACTCCTTACATATCAGAAATCGTAGAAAATCCCTATATTTGAAGCCTTTTGTGACCGTCGATTTGCTGTTAAAAACAGTAAAAAAATGTCAAAATTAAAAAGGAATAACTGTAATTTCAGTACCCAAACTTTTTTTTATAAATTGTACCCAAATTTTTTTATATATAACACCTATAATCAATTAAATTCAGAACTTTGGAATACTCTTAAAATCAAAATCATTAAGAAATTATCATATAAATGCACACCATACAAATTTAGCAGGATTGTCGTTGGTGTCACTGGGGTCAACAAATGGGTTCACACTCGATCCACCAACCTGAAAGTTGGATGTCTCTCTCCATGTGACCCATTCAAGTATGGGCCTGTCTCCAAATAGATCGTCATCCGACGTCTCAGAATGGAAAAAAACCAAGGTCTCCAAATGCACCGGCCTTCTCATTTTTGGGAACCGAGTCGTCCCCATTTGATGTTCCGTTCAAATTGATATCATCCATCATATCACGAAGTGAAGTGCTACCGGATGCTTCACCAATTTTGTTATCTTGGAAAGTAAACCAATTACAGTTTGTAAACAGACTTCTGTAAAAAAGAAATCAAACAGTTTCAAACAATGACAAATAGGCTTGTTTGATAGCCAGATTCCAACCTTTTCCGCATGGCAAAAGCCCACACAATATATTGCACAATAAGGCAAATATTAAATTTATCTGCGAGTGGATTTTCGACTGATGGGACAGTTATGAATTCGAGAGTTCTAAATTTAATTGGATTTCCTGGGTTTTGATTTTGGTTTAATTGGGTATGGTTGAAGGTGGGAAAGAAGGTGAGGTGAGGTGAGGTGAGGTGGGGTGGGGTGGGGAAAAATAAAGTTTAAAGGGTTGAGATTGTAGGTGCTACATATAAAAAATATGGTTACAATTTGTGAAAAAATAAAAAGTTTGGGTATTAAAATTAAAATTATTCCTTTTTAAATTTGGCACTTTTTATTGTTTTTAACGACAAATCTGACGGATCTTGACGGTACGAGGTTTTTCACACAAAATATTTCAAACGTGGGGTTTTCTACGATTTTCAATAGGTATGTGGTATATCACAAATGAAAACCTTTTTAAGGGGGTTTTCGGTTATTAATCTAAAAAGAAAATAATTTTCATAACCATTACAGAGTAAAATGTTGTGTTTGCAAAAAAATAAAAAATAAAAATAAATAAATAAATAAATAAATTGTGAACAAACTTGCATCAATTTTAAAGTTTCCTTAGAATTTTCCACCTTTTTTTTTTGGTTCGTTTTGAGATTAAAAAAATAAAAAATAAATAAATTTGCAGCATTGAAAAGGAAATAGAGTGACATTCTTATAAGTCGGAAATTGTTATAAAATTGACAGTAATAGAATATAAAGAGAAGAAAATAAATAGAGCCAAAATTCGAGTTAATTTTATTGAGAGCTAACGCCTATATTTGTAGAATATAATTTGGCATTTACAAATATTTAATTTATAACACCCAAAGGAAAAAAAAAATTATCTCATTAAAACCTTGTCTAGAAAATCTATTATGATAAAATTTGATTGAATGAAAAAGAGTACAAGTATCCATTTGATTTTAATTAATGAAAATCATTACATCAAGACTTTAATTAATGAAAATCCTGTGAGCCAATTTCTTCAATGTCACAATTCTAGTGAAATGGGTTCCATATTATCTTATTATAGGCTTTAAGCAATATCATTTTTATACAAGATATTTATCTATTTCTGATTGATTAACATGGTGATTGGCGTAATTACTATTCGAGCGAATTTCGCAAGTGTATGAGATCATTGACAAGTAATAAATGTGATGAGTTAGAGTATCGTCCCACGAGAAATAAATTTCAATTCAAGTGTCCTAGTTTTGTATTGAAACTGAATTATGTAACACAAAGAAGATGATTTTGTTATTTATTCTAAACTATTGTACTATTAAAAAAAATTGTTTGTATGAATGAATGGATGATTGTATTGGGTCTTCAAATTCGCCCATTGTTATCTACTTCAATTCTTAACTGTGTACTCGAATTTTATTCATGCATTATTGACAATCAATAATCCTATAATATTTAATTTTCTTTTTAAGATAAATTTAATTTATTCTAGTCACAATCGAGTCATATTTATAGTTTGAATTCGAATGAGTAAAACGCATTCAATTTCATGATTATCTAAATGATTGCACACACGATATATGTTATTCCTAACATTTATTGCTCGTATATTAACCTTGTTGCATTCTAAATTTAATTGTGAACTTTTCTATATAACTAATTATCAAATTGATGGGCAAACAATTAAATAATATAATGCAACGAGAATACAAGATTAATCAATAA
>CAIGRB010119773.1:40648-70104 GCA_903798255.1 Fraxinus quadrangulata
CCCCAAAAAAAAAAAAAAGAAAGTGAATTCGCCTCTTGTTATTGATGAAAATTATGATATGGATGTGATTTGAAAAGTGTGAGAGATCCAATGTTTTGCCCAAGTTCTATATTTATAAGAGTTGGATTTATATATATAAAAAAAATATCACAGAATTGTTAGCCAAAAGAGTTGGATTGTCGCGCGTGCCACCTATTAGTTTTAGGGTTGTGCACTTTGTTTCTCGATCTTTATTCTTTATTCCTCTAAATCATTTTCTCTTGCAATTTTCATTTTTTATCTTCCATTTACATCCAATTGAACTCCTAACATTCTCCAATTATTGTTTCTGTGGTTCGAATCAATTAATGAATATTTACAATTTGATCCTCAAACTTTGAATTTCCTCTATTTTTGCTCCTTTTGTCCAATTCCGTTAATTTGCATCAATTTTTACCCAACAAACAAATTATATACATAATTAAGTTATAATTCATCAAAATTCACAACAATTAATCTCATTTATAGCCCAGATAAGTGTAAGTTAAAAATAAATCTTGTTGCTACTATATTTAAGAGTCTTGTATACAATTTATAACATATAAGAGTAAAATTATAAAGTTATGTTGATGGAAAATGTATTTTAGATTATAACATTCACTACACCAGAATATGTCTTAGTAAAAGAAAAAACTTAGCGAAAGAAAAAGAGTGCATTATTTTTTTAAAATAAATTTGCTAATTAATTAAAAATCGAATATTTCTAATTTTTTTTTATCTTAAATAAGTCAAATTATTTTATTTTTTCTAAATAAATTTGCTAATTAATTAATTTAGTCCAAACTCAAAATATGATTTTTACTATTTTCAATTTTCTGCCAGTCCAACTTAATCAAATTGACCTAAGTTTTACCCAAATCTCTTATTCTATCGTAGTGTCATTTCTGGTGGTCTATTATTGTAAACTCATTATTTTTCACTTCATGTGATTTTAATAGTCAAATCTAAGAAAAACTTAACAAAGAGAGGTGCAGAAGATATCACGAGATTGAACTACATTATTTTGTAAGAGTTAAGATTGAACATGTTATAGTTAAATTAATATAGCGTTGTTGTAATATTAAAAAAAAATTAATTATTCTACGGAACCCAAGAACCTAATTGAACTGAACTGAATGAAATCGAATATGAATGATTCCATTTACTACATACCCAAAAATATGAGTTCTAAAGAGAACCGAACCAGACCAAATCAAACCACACCATGCCCGGCCCTACACACGTCATTTTTCCATGAAATATTTTGAGGACCTTTTTTCCCCCATATAAATCGACTCGCGAACAAGAATTCAATTGGTTGAATGTAGGTTCAAAACAGAATTTTATTCTTCCACATTTTTTTTATCACGAATTCTTTCTTTAAATAACAAATGGTCTCCGAAAGCCCTTCAAGAGTTTCAATAATGTATAATTCTTCAACACTAATAATGATTAGTGATACTTCACTATCAGGTAGGGGTTCACAGAACCCTTACAGACCACTCACAAATTTGGGGGGTGGTTTTTTTTTTTTTTTTTTCCTTTTTTTATTGCGAGACCAGCCTCATGTGAGAGGCTCGGCTCTGCCTGGCCTTTTACAGAGCTGGCAGAGGAGCTTAATTCAATAACGATTAATGACAGATCAAGATATCAATTTCTTGTTTAGACAGACAGACAGACAGACACACACATATATGTTCATTATTGTACCCTTTTTTTTTTCTTTTTTTCTTTTTTAACAAATAGCGATTATACTGCATAAGTCTAAATTATAAATCGTCTCTATAATTGTCGAAAACTTGAACTTATTTTTTGGGCATATAAATCCTTAAAAGAGTTTTTATATAGATGCTATTGTTAGAAGTTGGTCTAATCATATTTATTACGCATACATCAAGTTTCATTCATTGTCAGACTGCTAATATGATATTGACTTGTTCATCTACTATACGAGAATTTATCTATGCATGTAAGTTTTTGCAAAAATCATGTCAAGGGTCGTGCGTAATATTTGACAGCTTTATTTTTCCATTTCCTTTTTACATAAGTGCTATTAACTTTACACTGTCAAGTGTTTGGACAACATGTCCAAATGCTTCAAGTTTGAGGATTTTAAGTTCATATTTGGAAATTATAATTTAAATTAGTTAAAACATACTTTTTATTTCCACATTGTGTAGAATGTACGATTACTAATATTATAAACATATTTCGTTGGATCCATAACTTATAATCACTTCAAATTGCCCTACATTATAACCTTCTTAATAATTATAAGTCAAAGTCAAATTTTTAATTTTAGTTACTTTTAATTTTACGATTACTATCCACTTATTCACTACTTATTTTTTATACATTATAATTTCAGCCATTTATAGTCAAAACCCAAACGAGCATGGATAATGGGATTCTTGAACCTCTTAAAAGTGTATATATATAAATTTTATTTGTTTTTCCTCCCCTGGAGAGAAGGGGAGTGCTGATTCAAATTTTCAAGCTAATTAGAGGTTCAAAACTGTTACTTTTGTCTTCATTTCATCTTTCATTTCATCTTCAAGTGGTCAGGATTTTTTCCTAACGAAGAATACAAACGATAAAAAACTGTAGCAGTTAGCTTGCCGTCTGGTCCGTCCTTTGTTTATTCTTCTTGGTCTTTCCACTGTTTCTTGCGTAAGAAGAGCGTGTTATTTATTACAGAGCGGTCAGAGTTTTAATATTGTATTCGTCACTGTGGAGGTATCTAAAGAATACAAACAGTTACTTCCAAGACTCTTTCAATTGAATAACAGACGGATTTCACGCTCATGCCCATTCGCGCCTCAATGTAATATTCTATTTCACTCTGTTTATTATCTGTATTTTAATGTCAGCTAGAAACAGAACATTAGAGTAATATGGGTGCAAGCGTGTATTAGGTATAAACAAGAAAGCTTCATACGATTGGTTCTATGTTGACGAAGTTACATTAAGACATCAGATAAGCATAGTTTATTATGAAATAGATGGAGACAAGGTCAATCTGGACTCATTCAATGCCTGGCAAGACGTAGTGGTCAAAAATCACAAAACGGGCATCATCCAAACTTTCTTTTCAGTATTCAAGAACTTGGTTTCTCAGAAGTTCTATAATCTGAATAGCATTTGGAAAATGGGTTCAAGAATTCTTGTGTACTTGCTTCTTGTTTCCTCTCAAATTCTGGCCATACTGGCACTGACAGACGGTGATGATCGTAAGTTTTATAATTATATACCACGAATTGTTTCATTGTATAATGCAAGAAAATTCTGTATCTTAATGTATTTGATCAATTTTGATTCCTGGATGTTTTCGGGGTCAGGACATTCAAACAGGATATGTTCGTTTTTACTTGATATTGTTCTCCTGTATGAAGAACTTCCTTAGTTGATTACACGATTATTTTGGTTGCATATAATTAGGGGTCTCAACATAAGGAACACCAAAATCACTTCCAAGACTTAATTCCACGCCTGCTAATTCTAATGAAGCTTTAAGTGTATGTTTGGTATGCAGGATATTACAATGAACAAGATTTTAACTTATTTTTCTTCCATAATATTTGGTAGTATTAGCCGGTCTTCGATAGTATACATAGGATAAGTGATTACGTTAGTTCCCCCCTGGAAGCTGTTGGCAAGTTCTTATTGAAAAATATATAATTTCTAGGACCCCGTCCAAAAATAACTATCTTATGAATATAATGCATCCTACTATCATATTTTAGACACTTTACGGTAATCATAATCTTTGTTTATAATCATGGTTCAATCAAGACAAAAGAATACATTTTTTCTTGAATGAAATTATTGATAGTTAGACAATGCAATTTATAGAGTTGTTTTCAAGGGAAAAAAAATTCAGAGATGCGTTTATTACTGGAACCTTTTCCTATGTACCGTCCTCTAAATTATTATTATTATTATTTTCTCTTTGAAGTGGTGGTAGTTGTACACCAACTAAAATTGCAATAAAATTGGCTTGTATATATTTTGAGTTCTAATTGGGGTTTCTGAATTCTGGGTATGCAGTTACCTTTCTACTAGACACCCTCCTTTCCATATACGGAATTGGGTTGCCATTGTATCCCAATTATTATGGACTGGAATGTTGTGTGAGTTTGGAATGAGAATATTCATCAACCTCATTTTTAGTTTCCTGTAGTTCTGTAGGTGCTCTTAATGTATTTAATGTATATGGAAGCATCTTCTCTTGGTCTGAGCATAGATTTTACCTTATTACCTCTATTGCAGTTGCTGCTCTAAATGCCATCAAATCAAGCTGGAGTAACTTGCCCCCAAGCTGGACAGGGTCAGATCCTTGTGGCAGCAGTTGGGATGGGATTAATTGCACTGATACACGCGTGATCTCCATGTAAGTCTTGGCAATTCCCTGTCCTCATGATTCCCTGGTTCATTTGTTTTTCCTTGTTTTTGAGTCTAATAGAATTGCTTCAACTGCAGAATGTTGGCAGGCACGGGGGTGGAAGGTAGCGAGTTCAGTGACATTTCATCACTGACTGAGTTGCAATTGTTGTATGTTCCTGCATTCTCTTTTTGGCTTCTAGGTCTCAAGGAAATAGTTTCTTGTCTACCTCTTCACAAGTTAATTGACTTATCAATAATCCTTATGAACTGCAGTCTTGGTTGCACCTGGATGTTACATAGAAGATAAAATTCAAATCTAAGATGGTCCAACTATAGTTTGGTATAGAGGCTAACTTACACTTAGTTTTTGGCACAATTCTGTGCTTGGGGTCCTCTTTTTTTTTTTGGTTTGGAAGCAGCACCTTCCTGGTTACCCAGAGAATTACATTACCAGTTGCAAAATAATCTTTATACATAAATCAGAGGATGTGGACACATGGGGAATAAGTCACTAGTTAAGTACCGAACTATTTTCATACAAAAAACCCAAAGGTTAGGATCCAAATACAAGACAATCACTTCATGGAAATGATACAGCAATTATGGTTGCAACCATTGTTCACATAACACTTTTATTTAACCAATATTGATCACCACTCTTCACTTGTCACTATGATTACACTCGGGCTTTGAATGTGGTCTTGAGTCAATAATAAAATTCTTTAACCTTTCAATTCCTGATAGATGGTATCTGGATGTAGGGATCTTTCTAACAACATTGGACTTAAAGGGATTCTTCCAGCATCAATTGGAAAGTTGAAGAAACTATCTACCTTGTAAGGAAAATTTCTACCATTTTCTTTGGTAATAGCTGCACAAGTGTAGAACACTAATATTGAACTCGAAGATTTTCCTTCCATGTAGGATTTTGGTTGGTTGCAGCTTTTATGGTCCCATTCCAGAAGCAATAGGCTCTCTGGATCAGCTGACATTTTTGTAAGAACTCAATTCTTGAGAATTCCCTTTTCTATACAAATGTTTTTTATTGTTATGCAATTTGTTAAGCACGGCCTCACATTTGGTTCTTTATATCAAATTAGCTTCAATTTTTTGGTGTAAAGCGAATTGAAACGCAGTTGTCCTTTTACGGCCTATTCTATTTTGTGGTTTTCCTTTGTTTCTCATTAGCACTTTAGCCTTTACATATTCTTGAGCTACGATTCCGGCGCTTCATAGTCAAATAGCTTAGCTCAGGACAAATCTTTACAAATATATTATCTTATTCTACAGATCTTTGAATAACAATAGCTTCAGTGGCCCAATTCCATCTTCAATTGGTAATCTAACTCGGCTTTCATGGTTGGATCTAAGTTACAACAAGCTTACTGGTACCATTCCAGTTGCCAGCAAAACTACGATGGGTTTGGACATGCTACTTAATGCTAGACACTTGTATGAGTTCTCTCTCAGAGTTATTAAAGCATATAGAATTCTTTTCTCCTCAATATTGCTTTTACCATTAACAAGAAGTGATTTTCATTGTTCACAGCCATTTGTCGAATAATCTACTTTCTGGGTCTGTTCCCAGTCAACTGTTCAGTTCAAACATGAAGCTTATACACACGTGAGTCAGCTGGCTGCCTATGCTGTATTCTATTTCTTTTACTTTTCGACAATACCGATAATATCTATAAACTAGACGTCGGAGAATTTGTATATTTCCTTGCATGTGATAAGAAAGAGATACCCTTATGTTATCTTTATCAAATAGATGTCTAAATTTGAAGTTGTACTTCATTTCACCATCTTATTAGTCCTTTTTTTTTTCAATGAGAATTGCCATTTATTCAATTTGTTTGCAAATTTTTCAACTTTAAAATATATGTTGGATCAATAATGCTATTTGTACATTCTTTCCCTTACATTCATGTTGATATTTAATTTGTTTTCAAAAAATTGTGTGCGAAAAAAGTGTTTTTTTAAACTGTCCAATTGTGTATTGTCACGTGACATAATGTAAACAATGATGTAAAAGATGATGTACATATAGCATGATTGATGTTAGTTACATATACATAAAATGTACTATTACATATATTTGCATGCATTTAACCATTTATTAAAGGAAAAATAGTAGTTACTGACTACTATGGTGAAACATCAATTATGACGCTGAAAAAAATTCTTAATTGTATGTTAAATCATTTCATTCAAAAAAATTTTAAAGTTAATTTTATTTGGGTATATTAGATTATATTTCATTACATGGTTTCGAACACGTTTTAAAGCACATTCACATTACTACTTTCATCACAACCAATTTGAATGCTTTATTTTTATTTGTATGCCAATTGCCAAAATGGAAGTCCCTGCTATTGTAATAATTTCAGAATGCATATCCAGCATTTTTATTCTTTTATTTCCTTAGAAAAAGAGCAAGATTCATTTTTCTTACTAGCACTGTTATAGGGTATAATGGAGACTTTAACATTAGTAAGCATAAAAAAACTACTAGTAAATCCCAATTTTTTACTGAGATTCTTGTGTTCAAATTATTTTTCCTTTGTTCTATATATATAAAATCATT
Source organism: Fraxinus quadrangulata (assembly GCA_903798255.1). Taxonomy (NCBI): domain Eukaryota; kingdom Viridiplantae; phylum Streptophyta; class Magnoliopsida; order Lamiales; family Oleaceae; genus Fraxinus; species Fraxinus quadrangulata. The sequence continues at coordinate 47,637 of CAIGRB010119773.1, forward strand.
CTGTTGGTTCAGGATATTTGACCACAACCAACTCACCGGGAATTTACCTTCCACTCTAGGATCTGTAAAGACACTGGAGATTGTGTGAGTGTCTCCGTTATTCGTAATGTTCTTGGCTGTCATCAATTTTTCCTATAAGTAATGATGAATATCTTGTTTTCGGAACAGACGTTTTGACTGGAATTCTCTTGATGGACCTATCTCTCCAAACCTGAGTAATCTTACAAATATGAATGAGTTGTAAGCAGATAGAACTGAAGTTCTGATTTAAAAGATACAAGTATTACTGTCTCGAAGAACGCTGATGAAACTGCTATATTTGAAATTTTAACTAGTTTGTTGGTTATTCTTTACAGGTACTTGTCTAATAATAAGTTTACAGGAAATGTGCCCAATCTCACAGGCATGAATTTCCTATACTATGTGTAAGTTGTATTAAATCTTCCAATCTCTAAATTGACTATGGCACACCATGCACCTGAATTGGTGATGAATGCATAAGAAATATGGTTTTACAAATGTCCCATCAACATTTTTGTATGACGAGATGCTTTTCCAATGTATTCTCACCCATAAGTTAGATGCGTTTATGGTTTTCTGCTTTCTTCAGTAGTCGTGAATTTGTTAGTCGGTCTGCCTTTCTGACCAACAGAAATTTGCAGGGATCTGAGCAATAATAATTTTAATGCATCAAATGTTCCACAATGGATTACAAGCCTCCAGTCTTTGACAACATTGTACATCTCTCTTTCCCTCCTGAACACAGCATCTACATAAACACACACATGCATCGGGACGCAGCAACTGAACTGTTATAAGTGCATTCAAACTATCTGATTCTCTCCTTTCAATTTTGTACTTCTTTCATTTCATTGTACCTTTTTTTCATTGTACACTTCAAAATGTCTTGAATTCTTCTACGGAAAATTTCTCCACCCATTTTTAGCCGAACACATTTTCGTGTTGTTAGCTTATGATCTTTAAAAAATATTGGACTGACAGAATGATGGAGAACACACAACTCCAAGGTCAGATCCCAGTTGACTTCTTCAGACTTCCTCAATTGGAGACTGTGTGAGTATCAGCTTTATATAATAGGAATTACCAGTTTCTGCAGTTACGTCAATTCTTTAAGGCAAGAACATTTTATCAAATTTAGAACAAAAATCTTACTTGTCAATTATACTGACAGGGTGCTCAGCAACAATAATCTTAGTGGAGTCTTAAATATTGGCAATAGCTACAGCAACAATTTAACCCTTGATTTGCGGAACAATTCCATTGCCGACTTTATGCAAAAAACGGATTACAGCATGGAGCTAGAGTAAGTAATCAAGTAGTCAATTTGTTCACATCTTCTTTCAGAGGGTTATGAAATGTCTGTTCGTCATTATCTCTTTAGTATAATCTCAGCTGTTGAAGGATTCACGGTTTCTATTTCTTGCAGACTAGTTGGTAACCCCATTTGCAATACGAATGGAGCAACTTTGAAATACTGTACAGTTGAGAATCCCCATAATAACTTATTCCCGTCAAACAATTGTACGGCTAAATCCTGCAGCAGAAATCAAGTATTGAGTCCTAATTGTGGATGTTCACACCCATACACTGGAACCCTGCACTTTTTCTCTTTCTCCTTCTCAGATTTACAAAATTTCACTTATTACAAAACCCTTAATGAGGATCTGACGTATGTTTTTCTCTCCAACGGGCTGCCTGTTGATTCAGTTCTTCTTGCTAATCCAACTGTTGACATATATAACTACCTTCAGTTCCGTCTGCAAATTTTTCCTTCTGGTCAAGATTCTTTCAATCGAACATCGATATCTACAATAGGTTTCCTACTCAACCGTCAGCAATTTCATCTTCAATATTATGGGCCATTCTTCTTCATTGATGAACCGTACTGTTGTTTTGCAGGTGACTTTCATGCTCACATGTAGGAACACTTAAGATTCTTGTGATCTTGTTTCTCAATTTTGCAGTCTCTGTCTAATTTATTTGTCTTCCGCTCTCACCTTAGGATCAAAAAAGTCATCAAATGCTGGCATTATCATTGGAGTAGCAGTTGGCTGTTCTGTGCTTGTGCTATTAGTCATCTTTGCTGGAATTTATGCTTTTCTTCAGCATAAAAGAGCCAAAAGAGCTTCCGAAAGGAGCAACCCATTCTGTAAGATCAGCCCTTCATAAAACTGTAGAACTCTTTCATCTGTAAGTATATGTCATCCTCATATTTTGTGTCACCATCATGATATATGAATGCAGCATCCTGGGACCCTAAAAAAGGAAGCGGCAGTGTTCCACAGCTTCAGGGAGCAAAATGGTTTTCTTTTGAAGATCTTAAGAAATGCACCGACAATTTTTCAGAATCCAAGTGCATTGGATCTGGAGGCTACGGAAAGGTTTCTTTGTTGTTAGACTTTGAATATTTCCCTTTTCTTTTAATTAAAATGATAATCGTGGTCCACCAACTGGCACCTCCACTAGAGTAGCCAATAATAAATAACATATTAATTTGTGCTCAAGGATCTTTTTCCAAAAAAAAAAAAAAAAAAAAAAAAAAAAAAAGAACTGTACTCTGGATAACTTCTTATTTTGGACTAGTTACTGTTCTGATGTAGAGCCTGTCACGTATTTTCGTTTTCCTTTAGCACTTGCGGAGTCACTAATGGAAAAGAAAAGGATGCTCCCCCTTCTGTGTAATATTAACTGAACTTACGAGTAAAAATATCTGCTACCGTGATGTTATTCCACCGTGGTCTGTGAGAGATCTAATTAAAGTTTGCGTTCTGTGCTTTACTATAGGTTTACAAAGGAGCTATTTCTTCTGGACAATTAGTTGCAATCAAGCGTGCTCAACAGGGATCAATGCAGGGGTCCTCTGAGTTTAAAACAGAGATTGAACTTTTGTCAAGGATTCATCATAAGAATGTCGTCAGCCTTGTGGGATTCTGTTATGATCAAGGTGAACAAATGCTGGTCTACGAGTATATATCAAATGGTACCCTTCAAGATTGTCTTTCAGGTAAATACTTGGATTCTTTCTATTTCATGAACATGTTACTCGTTCCGACTTCCATATTGAGATTAATTCATTCAACAATGTGCCAAAAGTACAGTATAAATGGAGAGACCTCACTTATTATTATATGAATCAATAATTTCACCTTCTTTCTTGAGTCTATAATTAATATTCTTTCTCATGTTTACTGACCTAGAAAGAGATTCATAATTTAATAGGCTAATTTTGGTTACAGGAAGCATAATGCCTAATGATATGAATCTAAGACACTTCATTAAATATACAATGACTTTACGTAATAATTCTTATCATTTCTAAGCATGTTTGGTTAATATTACAAGGAGCTTATTAGCTGATTCTTTTGGCCGAGTCACAAAAGAAGCAAGTAGTAAGATACTTATAAGCTCAGCCAAACATCTAGCCTATTCTTGCGATTACCATTTAAATTCTTGATTTGTGTTGCCAAAAAGTAACTCAATAATGAGGACTAACCGACTTGACGATGTCTTATATTATGTTACCACGCATGAAAAACTTTATACAAGGAAAGGGCTTAGAATTTAATTCAAGGAACCTATGTTCCTACGTTGATTCAATGTCAGTAAGCCGCTAAGTTTACAGGGAAAATAGGATTCAAGTTGGATTGGAGCAGCAGACTTAAAATAGCTCTTGATGCAGCCAGAGGACTGTCATATTTGCATGAGCTTGCCAACCCTCCGATTATTCACAGGGATATTAAATCAAACAACATCTTGCTGGACGATCATTTCAATGCAAAAGTTGCTGATTTTGGTCTATCGAAACTCATGGGTGATACAGGCAAGGGTTATGTCACCACTCAAGTCAAAGGGACACTGGTGAGCATTGAAGTCAAAACAACTTTTTATTTTTTTTATTTAAAAACTGTCTCTCAATATTGCTAAATTTTTTGGCGCCTTGAGCTCTTCTGTTGTTTGTCGCTAAGAGTTGGTCTTTGTCAATAAAGGGATACATGGATCCTGAATACTACATGACCCAACAGCTTACAGAGAAAAGCGATGTATATAGCTTTGGAGTTGTATTGCTAGAGCTAATAACTGCTAAAGCCCCTATAAAGCATGGAAAACACATTGTAAGAGCAGTTCAGGAGGCATTGGACGATCTAGAAGGTTTTGAAAATCTCGATAAAATTGTTGATCCAGCCATGGGATCAGGATCACATGTTGGTTTGAAAAAGTTTGTCAATCTTGCAATGAGCTGCGTCGGAGAATCTGCTGCTGACCGGCCTACAATGGGAGAGGTCGTGAGAGAGATTGAGAGCATCTTGGAATTGTCACCCGAAAACAAGAAAATGGACCAAAAAATTTCTGGATCTAGCTATGAGGAAGAAAACGACGAGAGTGCTCTCCATTCTTATGACACTGAGGTGTTTGATGTCAGCTATGGCTCTTTCCCGTTCCGCATAGAGCATCAGTATGGGAAGTAATCAGGAATTATGAATATCTTGATCCAGATTGCTATCTATATTTATATTGAAACAGTGAATCATTTCAATTTTGGGTTATCCATTTATTGATCATAGCAGATTTTACACTCAAGAAGAACTGATACATTAGGTGGTAGAACAAGTTACAATATTGTGACCATTTTTATTTTTATTTTTTAATCATGTACAAAAATAGTTACATTGAGTCAACTATCAATCTATAGGGATTTATTTAGTTATTCTTTCTATTTTATTTGCCAAAACTAAGAACACGATTGATATTTAGTCCCTGATTGAGCGCCATTTTTAAGAATAAATGTTGTAAAACGTGATTTTTTGAAAAATGTGTGATAAAAATATGAGAAGTTTTGGATTTACATACAAAATTTTATTGGAAAAAACGTATTATTAAAAATTATTTGAGGAAAAATGAGTTTCAAAGAATTAGTCTCAAAAGGGGACATAGTATAGATACAAGAATTTAATTTCGAGTAAGTTGTACCGTGGTCACCAAATTCAATTGCAATTCACTTAACTATAGTTTATGCATTCAAATTTATGTTGATCGTGCTTATATTTAATCGTTGCTTGCTTGTATATATTCTGTCAAATTAGAAAAAGTCAACCATGATTAATTAGGGTTTCAATCGAAATTTGATGGCACGAAAATTAAATTTTCCTTTCTTACAGTATGCTTAAAATAAATTTTGGTTGACTTGGAGATGTGTACAACTCAACCATAATCCATTTAAAATTAAGGGTCGAAAAATCGAAATAATTTCCGTGTGGACCAAATTAACGTATTGAATTTTGAGTTAGGAATATTATATGGATATGGATCATGTACACTTACACATCAGTCGAATTCAAATGTTTGTACATAGTTGATAGAATAGTATAATAATTAATATTAATATTATTGATCTAAGTACATAAATTTTCTTGATTAAAATTAATGAAATATATAATTAAAAAGTTGATAAATGTTGTGAGTCCTATAATATATGGTTAAAATTAATTGTCGACTTTGATTCTTCAAAATTAAGCAAAACCAAACAGGAGCTAAATATAAAAATAATTAGAAATCTTTTAGCTATTCTTCTTGATACAGTTGATTTTTTAGATTGAATTTCAAGACTCGATATGATAGTAGAGATAAGAAATCCGTAACGATCAATGGATNCATCCTAACCCACTCCACCCACCCATCCCACCCACTCCCTCTAAGAAAACGACAAAAAGGAAAAAAAAAAAAAAAATGACTTGACTGACTGACTCTAAGACAAAGCCATGTACTATTAATGATCCACCCATCTCTGCCCGAACCTTAATTTGATAGGAAATAAAGCGCAACTTTTGTGGTATAGTTAATGTTGCAGCTAGGTTAGTTTCAAACCATCGACGATATTGTTTCAACTTTTGTTGGTGTAAATTGTTTGATCCTAATTAAGTAACGTTGTAATTAAGATAAAAACGTAGAGTTGACAGAGGATATGAAAAAATAATGGTTAGAAGGAATTCTTTATTGGGATTTGATTATAAAACAAGAACGATGGATCTATATGCTCGAATTATTAAATGGACTCATGTTTCAAGAGGTACTCAATATCGTAGAAAGGAACAAGATTAAAATGAACATAGATTCAACCATGCTTGCTCGACTATGTACTCGGGTTTAGTTTTCGATAAAATCAATTACACCGTCATGAATTTGATTCGTGAAAGTAGAACTTCACCACAAAGACGTGAAAATAGAAACTTTATTCTTTGATAAATTCAAAGCTGCAATATATTCAAACGTCGTATTATTTTATTTTTAGTAATCATTATAGTTATGGCATGATGTTTCAAACGGGTGGATGAATTGATATTTGTAATGGCTGTTAAATGAAAGGGCACGATTGGTTATAAACTCACAAGGCCGCCCTCTCTTGATCGTTACAACCACAACAAGGATCTTGAGTTGGATATGAATTGTAACAACTAAATTGAGTAGAACTCACCGGAGGGAGCTCGGTTGGTTGCAAAAGGATCTTGGTCCCCCTATTGTGAGAGGGTGTGTACACATACCCTAATGTACAAATAAAAATCCTAATTGAATTGTGAAATATGAACTATGAATGTGTTTAGACGAGACAATCATCAACCATTTTTTTTATCATGGGCGAATACAGACATGCTGTCTGACCCCCACAAGTAGAATGACTCGGAGATAATAAGTGCTTAAAATTAAGTTCAAACAAAAGTAGTCAGTCGATACGAATGGGGGCAAGAAGAAACCAAGGCACTGACATATTCAAGAACCCATGTGTATGAACACATTTCAAGTCCACGATTGTCACATTTTTACCAAGTCTTGCAATTTGCAACACGTATGTTTCTTTCAAATCCAAGATCAATCAAAGTCTTCAATTAGTGTAATGACTTTTATAATAAGGTACTTGTGGTTGTGGAACAGCTTGCCTTGAATGATTGGGATTTGAAAATGACAACAGAAATTGATTTCTTGAAATATCTTTTATGGGATTAAAAGGACTTCTTCTAATCCACAAGCAACTTGTATAGGTTGTAGGTCTCATTAATTTAGTAATAAATGCTGGGCACATTCTGCGTTTCTCAAGAAAATATCAACTTTTTACAAGCCTATCAAATGATGGTTCTCTTGATAAGTTGAAGAAGACGAAAAATTGACTAAATGTACATGTTATTGATGGGGCCCATTTTTTGCTTAAATTCTTGAATTTTTTTAATATAATGGCAATTGCATAATGGTATTATAATGTGAACAAATAAAATACATCTTTAGACATGTTCGCAGAAGGTGTTGGGAATCAACTAGGATCTGGTAAGAAATTTGTACAAGTTGGCGGCGTAAAGACTATTGTTTAACTCTGTGCATAATTGAACAGAATTCAATGGTGCCATATAGGTATAATTTTGAAAGTTCCTCTGGAGAACGAACAATTTGCTGAGAGCTGGGAAGTTTATGTTTTTGTAGATTTTGGTCAGAAATTCTGTTTGTTTGATAATCTATATTGTTGTTGTTGAGCAACGATGGTTTTGAGAATTCTGTTCCCTCTGCTGGTTGCTTTAATACAATCTTTGGTTATAGCAGCATTGACAGATCAAAAAGATTGTAAGTATTCTTGATTCTTGGTTCAAATAGCATTTCATCATTATTTGTGTTATTTTTTTAAGGATATCTAATAATTATAAAAAGTTTTATCTGAACCACACAATCGAACCTGATGAGAAGTAATTTCTACTTCTAAGCTCATTTCCTCGAAGAGAGCTTAATAAAATTGTGTTAATTTGAGATTTCTAGTCTACTTTGTTCTTCTTCCATGTTAATTCTCCCTTTTCCAAGAGAGAAGGAATATACCAGATTTAGATAATAGGAGTCAAGTACATATTTGTTCTTAATCCATGTCGTAAAAGTGAACTTTACCCCTTTAACATTAAATGGTAAATTAGGCTGAAATTTGTTGCTTTATTCTTGACAAAATATGCAAAAAACCAAAATTTATATTTCATGTTCTCTCTTCGCTATGTTCTGTAGCAGTAGTTTTGGTTTAGGGGAAACCACTTGGCATTTGATGCTTGAAGTCACAATGGTTGGCTTGCAGTTCAAGACATTTGATCATTTTCTGATGCGCTGAGCAATTTTTTCCAAGCCTACTTCTTTTCCCAAGTATTCTTATTTATTTGAAGATAATATTCAAGTAAATATTGCATATCACTTCTCTTAAAATGTTTAGATCCAGTACTTGCATTCATAAGATGTGTTCTTGCTTCGGCTGGATTTTGAATTATCTATTATTACTTACCCTAAATAAAGAGTTTGGGGTTTAAAACCTGGTTATAGTCCACATATATTTTCATTCCTTTGAGCACCCAAAATAGAGAAGTTAATGGTTGAGAATTCCATCTCCTATAAACAGAAGAAATTGCTTTTATCTGTGATGCAGTTGGTGCTATACAGTCTCTCAAGAACTCATGGAAGAATGTGCCACCCAACTGGGAAGGGGCAGATCCATGTGGAAATAGGTGGGATGGAATTGAGTGCATCAACTCACGTGTCGTTTCTATGTAAGTCCTACCCCATTCTTCGTTGCTATTGTGCTTTTTGTGTATTTCTGAGTTTAATCCATTCTTTTCCTATTTCAGCAAATTATCGAGCATCAATTTGAGCGGTCAGCTATCCCCGGACATCCAAGAACTATCTGAATTGCAGACCTTGTCGGTTTTCTATTCCTATTCATCTATTTTTTCCTGTTTATGAGATCACTTCAGATCTTAATCATCTTAATTTTTCCCCTTAGAATAATTAAGTGCCTTGACTCTTTTCAGTTTTTATTTCTTACTATCATATTATATTCTAATTTTCTATGACATATACCTCTAGGACAAGAATTCTACTTAAAATCCTGTAACCATTTTTCTAACGATTCTGAAAAAAATGTCACCATGGCGACTCAAATAAAATCTGGTTATTTGATATCTATATTTGTTGCCACAATTATTAATATGAATAAAGCCCAGTTGGATGGTAACTTGTGCTGTTCAGGCTAGTGGTCTGAACCTGTTTTCTAATGTTTATTCTTGTCACTTCATGTCTCCTAATGTATCACTTAGAGAATAGTACACGGGAACACTGCATAGGTGTCCTAATGCAATTTCAAATTCCTTTTTGGTCTACACGTATGTCTCAACATATGTGGCTCAATCACTTTATTGTTATGGTTCCTACATTTAATCTTTATTACCTTTCCCCAGCTATAAGTATGTGCGTGCAAGTTTGTGCATCTTTTGATATTTGTTTCTGTGCGTAGGGACCTATCGTATAACAAAGGTTTAACAGGGTCTCTGCCTCCAACTATTGGAAATATGAAGAACCTATCAAACTTGTAAGGAAATATGGGTGTTTTAATATTATTGTATTTGCCTACTGATGCAAATAGTTATGCTGGTCATAAGGAACTTACTTCTACATACATTGCAGAATCCTTGTTGGGTGTGGGTTTTCTGGTCCTATACCATCCTCAATAGGATCTCTACAAGAGCTGGTTTTTCTGTAAGGATTATGTCTTTATGTTTACCTCTTTGACTAAGGATTAACATATGGAAAAATAAATGTTCAGGTTCAAGTATTGTGCATTAATTTCTCTTCAAATTGTAGTGCTATTTTCTAGAACATTAAACGTGCATGCCCTGCAGGGATTATGCATTCGCTGTGTTAAAGACAGAAGAGTTCTTGAATTGGGAGTCTAGTATATTTCTATTGTAGAATCTGCCTACATTAATCAAGCTGGATATTCTTATCCATATAATTTGGGGCCTTCCAAATAGGTTCTCTGGCAATCAGTTAAGACTTTTCTAAATTGAATACTCTAGGAGCTTCTGTTAAGGATAATCGATAAACAGAGAAAGAAAAAACTGGTATGAAAGATATTAAGTGCATATTTGGTAAGCAATACTAAATGGTAAGGGATTGTACAATGAGCAAAGTTTAATTTCTTTTACTTATTTTGTATTGACCTATATGGTGTGATCCACCTTACCAAACATGTCACATGTTTTCAGTCTCCTAGGTTTTACATAACCAGAACATTAATGATTTTTGCTGCATCGGTATTAAGTCCAACACTCTAGGAACTTCTGGTGCAATTTCCCCTTCCTGGGTACTTAGCTGCAGCTCTTCTTCCTTTTTATGCAGATCTCTAAATTCAAACAGATTTATCGGTGGGATACCACCTTCCATTGGTCTTCTATCAAAACTTTTTTGGCTAGATTTGGCGGATAATAAGCTTACTGGAACTATCCCAGTCTCTAAGGGAACGACATCTGGTCTTGATATGCTTGTTCACACAAAACACTTGTATGTATATTCTCTTTTTACATTTACCTCAACTAGGTGTTGTTACTTTTATATTCACTTGTTTCATAATGTATTAATATAGATCCGGTTGACTTTTCTGCAGTCATTTTGGTCAAAATCAGCTGTCTGGTGAAATACCATCGCAGCTTTTTAATTCAGATATGACTCTTAAACATCTGTAAGTACCACTGCTGTATTATTTAAATCGACAATGCAAAGCAAAAATTGTACAACATCTAGGCATCCATTATGTCTCCTAATTTATGTTTATGTGAGTAGGCTTCTCGAAAACAACTCGCTAACTGGAAACATCCCTTCCACTCTAGGACTTGTCCGTACCCTGGAGGTTGTGTAAGTAGCATCACCTCATTTACTCAACCGGCAAAATCTCTCTGGCTGTAATTTCCTTCTAAAGTTTGATCTATATGTTCTTTGCTTGCAACAGACGCCTAGACAAGAATTCTTTAAGTGGATCCGTACCCCCAAACCTCAACAATCTCACCTATGTACAGGAGCTGTAAGTCGATACGATATATTGAGTTTGACTAATTTCTCTCTAATTTTGTTTGCGGACAATTATGTCGGCATTGAATTGTGTGATAGTAAGGTCATATGATTAAACTTACCAGGTACTTGGCAAACAATAAGTTGACTGGCCCCTTGCCCAATCTTACTGGCATGAATTCACTCTACTATGTGTAAGTCTAAAACTTTACTCGGTTAAGAAAATACTTGTACATTGGTAGATGCGATAATGCCGGATAATGTGTTCTTCACCATTGTCAGCTATAGTGAGAACGCATTCTAAGAACCTTTTCCAGATGTGATGATTTACTCTTCCATTATTTTACTTAAAATTTTCAGGGATTTGAGCAATAATTCATTTGCTGCATCAGATGTTCCTCGATGGTTTTTGACTTTTGAGTCCTTAACTTCACTGTAAGTCTCTCTCTCTCTCTCTCTCTCTCTCTCTGATGTAGGACAATTGGGGTTAGAGGTCGAAAAAGAGTTAGATCGAAAATTGGCAAAACGCACTGTCTCGAAGAAACGGTTATAAGTTTTGGCACAAGTGTCAGAATGACTATACTGATGTAGGACAATTGGCGTTAGAGTTAGAAGAAGAGTTAGATCGAAAATTGGCTAATCGAGCTGTCTCGTAGAAACGGTCATATCTTTTGGCACAAGTGTCAGAATGACTATTATAATATGTTTTCGTAAACGTCTCACAGCGCTCTATAACGTCCCAACCCGGGTTTCCCGGTTGACGTCGTTTTCAGCTTCAAATTTGCAGTTTAAGGCGGTCTACAGGGTCATTTAAGTTTTCGCATTTTAATTGTTTTAATTAAGTGGATGTCTATTTTGGTTTTTTGCTTAAATTAGGGTTTTTAGAGACTATTTAAAGATTCCCTATTTTCTTGAATAACACAATTCCCTTTTTTTAGATTAATTTCGTGAGAACTATATTATTTTCTTTTAAGGGATTACGTTAGTAAACTCTAGAACTTCCGTTCTGCGTCTCTCTCTCTCTCTCTCTCTCTCTCTCTCTCTCTCCCCATGTCTGTGTGTTTGTTCTTCACTCTTGTATGCACGAGTGTGCAAACATTTCACTTTTGCTGGATTATGGAGAGATTTTCTGAAAGTTAACCATGAACCTTATATCACAACACTGAACTTGCAGAATAATGGAAGATACACAAATACAAGGACCACTTCCAGATACTCTGTTCAGCCTTTTTCAGCTGCAGACTGTGTGAGTGAACACTTAGTTTCACACTAAACGTCTTTCATTTAACAGATAATTCAAATCTGGTTCAGTTTCTACCATTTTCAATTTTAAAGCAATGGGAATGAACATTTCGTTTCTCTTCTTTTTGAATGACAGGATATTGAAGAACAATAAGATCAGTGGAACCTTGACTATTGGCTCTAATTATAGCAAGCAACTCCAACTCATTGATTTAAGAAACAACACCATCGATGCCTTTACGGAACGAGCTGATTTCAATGTTCAAATCACGTAAGTTGCTCTTCATTCTGCAGGCTATGTTGCCTTCCATGTTGGAAATGAAAAGTTTCTACATATGTCTTTCTTTGTTAAGTTTGTTTCAATATTTTGGTTGTGTGGTTTAATATGCAGACTTGCAGATAATCCAATATGTTATGAAGAAGGAACAAAAACATACTGCAGCATACCCCAGCCAACTAATAATTCATATTCTACACCCCCAGAAAATTGCACGCCATCTCCCTGTAGCCCAGATCAAATTCCTAGCCCAACATGCAAATGTGGACGTCCATATACTGGCAGCATATTCTTCAGAGCACCTTCCTTCTCCAACTTGAGAAACCTGAGTATGTACGCATCCCTGCAGAAAGAACTGATCCGCACATTCCAGACTAATAATCTCCCTGTTGATTCTGTCTCCCTGGGTAATCCTGCTAGAAATTTAAATGATTATCTCGTACTGAATCTACTAGTTTTTCCTTATGGCCAAAATTATTTCAATCGAACTGGAATATCTGGAATTGGATTTGTGCTAAGCAACCAAACATTCAAGCCTCCACCAGAATTTGGACCCTTTGTTTTCATTGGAGAAAACTACTTTGCAGGTAACTTGGTCAATGATGCCAATTTAGAAAGTTGGTGACAACATATATGCCATTTCTAATCACGGTTATATTTATGTATATATATGTGCTTTTGCATGTTTTCTTCTAGATTTGGCCACTGGTTCAAGCAAGTCATCAAGTAGTGGGATTATCATTGGAGCAGCTGTTGGTGGATCTGTCCTATTTCTATTGTTACTCATTGCAGGGATTTATGCTTTCCGCCAGAAGAGTAGAGCTGAAGTAGCTGCCAAAAAGAATGACCCTTTTGGTAAAATTAAGCGTTAATGTGTTCTATTTCTGTTAATTTTGTGCTTCCTGGCAGTTTTGACCATCTTCTTCTTGCTTGCAGGATCCTGGGATCCAAATACAAACAGCGGTGGAGTTCCTCAGTTAAAAGGAGCTAGATGTTTCTCATTTGAAGAACTTAAGAAATGCACAAATAACTTTTCAGAAGTCAATGATGTTGGAAGTGGTGGCTATGGAAAGGTTCACTTTTATTATATCCTTTCGTAAAATGATATTGTTTTTGGATCCATTTTTCATTTGGTCTCCCTATCTTAAGATCGTCTTATTCTCCGTCTTACTCTATCCATGCCAAACCTCAAACAGTACTTTACCGTGAATAGATGTTGGTAGTAAGGCAGGCGTAGAATCTTATTATATCTTGAGGGGATCAACTGTCCCCGTAGATTGTAACATCCTGATGCCCATTGAAAATTTGGGGATTTCAAAATCGCATACAGTTTAAAGAACTTAACGCTGTTCGAAAACTGCAGGATTTGAACATCTTTAATGACCAAGCCCCGTAAATATCCAAGAGTCACAAATACGGCTATGGAAATATAGTTTAATTACAAATAACTTGGAAATAATAGTCTCATGTCATCTTAACTGATCAAGGCCTACCACTTTTTGTTAGATATTTATAACATAAATATAATATCGGAAAGAAATAATTAATTCAGATGAAGTGCCCAATTGGTGAAAATGTGGAATTTGTGTGGGATGTCGAGGGTTCGAGTCACACCTCACGCATTATATGAAAAGGTCTTGATCCAAATAAAATAATTATTTTTTAAATCATTTTCGTAATTATTTAATGGGTCAACTAGCCAGTAAAATTTGACTGTTTTTAACTGCCCAGTATTAACAACCCATTACCACTGCAAATAATATTGGATCATGGTGGAGGCTGTTTCATCTTTTCTCTACCTATATAAACNTTTTTGGAATACACTGCACAATTGGTTTATTTTATTGTTGTATCATGAAGGTGATTGTCCACAGAGGTCGCAGCAGTTATCGACGGGCAATTTCGCTTTAGCACATCGTGCTGTCACGAGACTCGATCAGTCGATAAGTTTTATTATTCTGCACTTTACTGTATTGCTACCATTAATCTTTCCAACACTTTTTGCTTCTCAACCCTCTTAATATCTTCCAAAATACTCTTAGATTACTTAATCTTCATTGTTTCTATTGTTACGCATTTGACAGGTATATAGAGGAACTCTTTCCAATGGACAACTGGTTGCTGTTAAAAGGGCTCAGCAAGGATCTATGCAAGGTGGTCTTGAGTTCAAAACCGAGATCGAGCTGCTATCAAGGGTTCATCACAAGAATGTTGTCAGCCTTCTTGGTTTTTGTTTCGAGCAAGGTGAACAAATGTTGGTCTATGAATATATTGCAAATGGCACATTGAAGGATAGTCTTTCAGGTACTACCATCCTCTCCCACCAGAGTATCTTACTTCTAATAGGTCATAAACATGATGTCTTAAAACTGAACGGTAAACATACAACAACATAATGAAAAGCGAGAAAGGCTTGTTCCTCAAGCTTACTCTTTGAAAGTGAGTGACTAGACCACTTCCCTCTAGAGGGTTATACACTGAGCATTCTTTTTTTCAGGGAGATCAGGAATTAGGTTAGATTGGATGAGGAGACTTCGAATAACCCTTGGTGCAGCAAGAGGGTTGCAATATTTGCATGACCTTGCTGACCCTCCCATCATACATAGGGATATCAAATCAACTAATATCTTGTTGGATGAACGCCTGAATGCAAAAGTCGCAGATTTCGGTCTTTCTAAGCCTATGGGAGAACCTGAAAGGAGTCATGTTACGACTCAAGTAAAAGGCACAATGGTGAGTAAATACTTCGTCCATCTCAAGATCTCAAAGGTTGTTTTGCTATATGTGAAGTGTTGTTGCTTCTTAAATTCTTTTCTGTGTATATATTGAACATTAGGACGTCTTTTCATGTTGGAATTAGAGCCTGGTCGTATTCAACAATGATAAATACATGTAATTGCAAGGTAAAATAGAACAACTGGCAAGAAATTGAAATAAAAGAAAATTATTGAATACGACAGAATGTAAAATATCTTGTTTATTTGTCAGGGGTAAGCAACGATTCTTTATGTTGGTTTGGCATGGGCTCTGTGTACTTTTTCCGGCTACTGCTAAAAAGATTAAAAGAATAGCTTTACCCCTATTTAAAATTAAAAAGATGTATAGTGCTTGATCCGTATCAAAGAGGTCTAGTTAAATTTCTTTATGTTTAAATTTAAAGATTAATTTTGGGATGTCTTCCTCTTTTAACTTAAATGCCTAGCTCAATTAAAACCGTGATATGTGCATGAACATGCATGCACACACACAAAAGCTCTTACTCATGACAATGACTACATCCTTAATAATTTGATCAATCATGCTACACGTACATCATCATTTACATCATTCCTTACACTTTTCCATGCGGCAACACACCATTGGACACTTTCAAAAATTAAACAATTTTCCCTCCAATCATTTTTTAACAACACATCAAATGTCAAGGATAATGTAAACTTGGAGCGTACATCAAGCATTTTTGTAATTTGATTATCTACCCAGAAACAAAAGGAGACTTGCAGATAATGATCTTTCATTTCTTGTGGCATCTATAATTAAGATAAATGGCTACTAACTCACCAGATTGTGAGATGCTCTGGAAAAGAAAGCTTGCAATTACTATAATCTTAGAATCTTCTAAAGTCGCCAAAATTTGGAAAGGTTTCATCTTCATTGAAGATATGTTATTTTATTTTAGATGTTATCTTTCTTTCTTCCTCCCTTTTTTTTTTTTTTTTTGACTTCACAATGTTTACACTGACAAGTGGATTGTTTTGGGTTTTAGGGCTATTTGGATCCTGAATATTACATGACGCAACAATTGACTGAAAAAAGTGATGTGTACGGCTTTGGAGTATTGCTGATGGAACTTTTAACTGCAAGAAGTCCACTTGAGAAAGGGAAGTACATAGTTCGGGAAGTGAAGCTAGCAATGGATAAGACAAAGGAGATGTATAACCTTCAGCAAATTCTTGATCCGGTAATAGCTTCAAGTACGGCAGCAAGAAGCTTAGAAAAGTTTGTTGATCTGGCTTTGAAGTGTGTTGAAGAATCAGGGGTCAATAGGCCAACAATGAGCGAGGTGGTAAAAGAGATAGAGAACATCATGGAATTGGCTGGTCTGAATCCTAATGCTGAATCTGCTTCAACTTCAGCAAGTTATGAAGGGGAAAACAAAGGGTCTGAGAATCCTTATACTAATGAAAGTCTCTTCGCCTATAGTGGGGCCTATCCACCTTCAAGGTTAGAACCCAAGTAGGATTGATTTGCACAGGATATGAGAATATTTGTGAATTTCTGTTTGATTTTGTGGCCTGCATGTGAGAGTAGCATCTAATTCCATTCTCCTTTTTGGTTCCAGTGCTCATGGTTGAAAGAGAGCATGTTTTGGATCCAAAAGTCTAGGAAAAGGAACACCATAGAGAAGGAGACAGAATTGCACAATTGTTGTAAAATTTCTATTTAAATGATGTTATATATGTAAAAATACTGTTTTTTTTTTTAATTTGTTTGATCAAATGTTTATGTATGAAATTCATCCTGAATAGGACAGATTATATCTTTTGAAGAGGAAATTGTTTGTGAGGACCAAGTTTGAGAGAGAATGAACAAGGCCATTTTTCTTTTTCCAAAATTATATGTATCATCCAGCCATCTTCATTTTTTTTTCTATATAACCTTACCCTTTCATTCACCATTACCGCCATCCCCAACCCATTGTGAGAAGGCTCTTTAGGAAAAATGTCTTATCTTCTAATCATCAAACTTGTGACGATTTGTCGGAATGTTCAGGATGAAGAATTCATTACATATTTACTGGTTACACAAACCTTAAAGACTCTGAACTCTTTCATAAGATAAATAAATAATAATAAAAAATTTGATCTCTACTCAAGCTTCTGCATGATTTAGCAAATAAAATTGGCAATAGGATTCTGGTACTCTTCTAAGTATAATTGTACATCAAGAGTTGCAGAAATGTTGAATGAATATATTTATACATTACAATGATAAAAAACAGCTAAGAAATTCTTCACTAAGAGAACCCTCATTAGAAATTGTTCTAATATTTCTGTCAATATATTTTTCTTGTCAATCAACCTATTGACTGAAAGTGTTATACTCTAGGTTCAATCAACTTTGAACATAAACATTTTTAAAATATAATTGATATATATTTATGGCAAGATCTATTATTTGATTGAATTAATGATTTAATAAATTAAATAATAGAATCCATAAATTTAAGTATTTGTAATTTGTTAATCACAAGGAATTGTGATTATGAGATACAAATTACATATGATTGAATCTTAAATTGTCCGTGGTCGTATGTAATAACGAGATACGGATATTGTTATTACGGATATATCATCACGTGTGGCATTTCTTACTTGTGAAATAAATAACTGATCTCACAAGCTAAATTATGGTAACACTTAGAATACGTTGATGTTTTGTTCAATAACAAAACAATGGAAACCCGATGAAAAGATTCCACATTGATAACTAATCAGTGGTTAATCTTTAACGTTCGGTACTGGAATTGGTCATTTAACTTGAGGTCATCATAGTGTCTTATATGATGACAATCATAATTTGGTGATATTGGATGTTACTATATCAATGGTCACTAATACGGTATCGTTTGGATATGTCAAGAATCATATGAATATTGTGATTGATCAATAGATGATTCGTCACTCTTAGATAGTAAGATATTATGATCTACATGTCATTCAATTAAGTTGATAATGAAATTCTTGGCCAATGTGTACTTATAAGTCGAAAAGGAATTTTCGACTTACATTGACTTAATAGTGGGATCAAAGATATGATTGATAATTGAGATTGACATATATCCATATATCGTAATTGATTGGATCATATTGATGAATGAATTATATTTTCACAGTAAGCGAACAAGTTTGATTTTATCATACCACATAACATTTCTCGTCACATGTATTGCCCGACACATTGCTAGATGTCAATTTGGGACAGCGGATGTGAATTGATGATAAATTAAAAATGGGTATTTTAATTTATCAATTTTGATTAGATCAAAATAATAATTCATGTCGTTAGATATCGTGATCTGAAACTTGATGGGTCATACACAAAAGGAGAACAAGAAGAATGATATTTCAATTAATTAATTAATAGTGTTGTACAATTAATTAATTGAGTTGTTTGTTAATAGACCCGAATTAATTCATTGACCGAATTTAATTACTTGGATTAATTAAATATTAGACAGGGTTAAGTTTAAAAGACGAGTCAAACCCACTTGGACTTATATTAATGAACTATTAGGGTTTTAGAAAAAATTGAATAGAACACAATTCACATTCTTATTAGCACATGAAAAGAAAAAAAACCCTAGTTTTCGTTTTTATTCGCTGTGTGGATTTTCATTAAATGCTGGACAATTTGACAGCTGTGGATTGCAGTTCGTGATTGTTTATGTTTGAGAATCAACAAAGAAGTTTGCAAAATTTATCAAATGTATTATTCTAAACACAGTTCTTATCTAAACACAAATCTGATCTGTCGTGGAAATTGAAAAATAATTTATTTTTCGTCGTGCATGTTAAGTAAATTCCCTACATTGACGTCCTCTCTTAATTTTGGAACATGATTACTGTATAAACTTGTGTATGTATGTGTGTTATTAGAATCTGCATCAACTCTTCTACCTGAGTTCATCAGTTTCTCCAGTAGAGCAGAGAAATAACACTCTCAATGCTAAGGTCGAGCTTCATGCGAGAACTCCACCTTCATTTCTTGAACCCAAATCGATCCAGTACAGGAGCGTATGTGGCATTCAACACTGAACCGCGACAGAAGAAATGATCAAGTCATAGTACGCCTCCAGGCCTGAACACACTGAATATATCCTACAGGGTGAACTCATATATGGTGTCTGGAATCTAGTTGCTCAGAACATGCATTGAATGGACAATATCCAGGGTGTTCTCAAAGAAAGGAAGCCTGTGGGAAATGCTAATGTGCATCGGTATCAAGCCTTGTGATGCAAATAGCAGTTGAATGGACCATCGAAATTCATCGAGGTAGTAATGATGGTAACATTTCTTTCTTTCTTTCTATGTGCAAATATGCCTGTTCCCCTTCCATTAATTTCAAGACCAATGCGAATTGTGCCTCGAGGTTTTCTACCCAGAACTTGATCTATCCCAAAATCAAGGCCTCCAAAGAGCCATCTTGTTTTCTCTCCCTTAAGTCAAAAAAATTCTTTCAATCATAGTTTCCTGGACTTTTCCTTCTCTGTATCAGGCATTTGTAATTTTCGCAGGTATAGGGATCCCACATAATGCTGGTGTCTGGCGGTGTAGACCACAGGCTCTGTGGCAGTGGAGTTGGCTCCACGTCATTAACTGGTGATTTGGGGTGGCACCGCCTTCTCAGGAGTGGCTCACACCCCTTTAACATGACTCTCTATACAAATGCATAATCCCGAGGATCTCCTCCTCCTTTATACTATGTGCAGTTCAAAAACTCTTGTTTATACATAATTCACTCCCCCTCCCACTGGCTGGTAGAGTTAGTCTGGCCCCAGTTATGCTGAGTATCAAAGTGGAAGCATTTGAGGGCCAATTGCACTCTTTGCTTCATCGGGCAATTCATCAAGAAAATCATTGAGTCCCAACTTTTCGGGTTTACAAGTTTGGTTAGTGGCTTCATTTAGGTGGCAGATTTGAGTTTGAAGCACTTTGAGCTTCTTTTGGAAGACTGTGATCTGCTCATGGGTCCCTGCAAACTTGTCCTGTGCGACGTTGAGCATAGGGTAACGGTGTGCCACAGTGGGAGAGCGAGGTTCTGGGAGAATTCGGTAACGGGGTACATTTTGAAATAGGCAGTTGATATGCAAATGATAAGCAGGTTGTTTTGTATGATCACTACCAGCATTTTGAGATTTAAGGTTGATTGATTCTGTTGATTTGATTGTTTTCTTGGAAGTTTATCTTCCCTTTTACTTCACATCCTTCTCTCGACACACATGAGCGCACACAAAAGAGAGACGAACTCTCTTGAGATATGTTGGTCTCAGAATCAAAGTTTGTATACCAAAAATATTTACAGTAAAGTAAAATTGCAGAAAAATGGAAGAACACACAGAATTTTAGTCCCTTAGGGCTTGGATGTTCAGCCAAAAGTCTATTCACCCATTGAGCATCTACTAAGTAGATTATGCTTGAATCAACTAAGAACCACAAAGAAATGTACAAAAATATATGAACAAATCACATATTTCTTCACTTAAAGTTTTCTTTCGCCTCTCTTACATAAATCCCTCTTCTCACAATCTCTAAATTGTACACCAAATACGATCAAAAATTACCACTAAGATATTATAGAGATAAAACAAGAAAACCACAAAGAAGATAAAATCTAAACACTCAGAAAGAGAAGATAAAGAAAACCCTAAAATATCACACTACAGTACAATGAAGAGTCGAGAAGCATGGTTATAAAAACCACCCTCAAAACATCTCATCCAATGGTTATGAGTATGCCAAATGTAAGGCCAAGATCAATCATTCCACTTAAGCCAAAAACGCATTTCCAAAAAACATGTTTCATCAAAAAATAACCCGGTGGCCAAACACTAAAATGCCCAATGACAAATGAAGAGGCCCAATACCAGAATAGAGAGGCAACCCACAACAAGATATATATGTGAATCTTGTAATTGTAAGCAAAGTGGAAGGGAAGAGAGCAAAAAGGGACTAGAGTTTCATATAACCAAATAAGCTTGTTATACAAAAGTGAGAATACAAATGTTTAAATAATCTAATAAGCAAAATGCCTAAACTATCTTAACCAAACAAGGAAAAACGATAATTCTATCCTTTTAGCAATATAAAATAAGTACATATTAACATATACTATAACTAATTATGCTAACAATATATTGGTGCTCCACCCTCTTATGTCTCGGCTTTATTTCATTACAAAAAGACGCGCTCATATTGATGGAGAATAGAATGAAATGCAAATATCTTCATGAAAGATTATTCTCTTTGATGGTAATTTCTATATTTTAATTGACCACTTGCAGTGATAATTAACTACTTTGTCTTTGTTCTTACGATTAACTTTTCAAACTCAAAATGATTCGTACAACTCTCTTGGTTATGAGCCTTGAGGGAATGTTAAAGGTATCGAAAGCTCCTTGATCTTTTTAATATTTTTAAATCTTCTCTGAATACGTTTACAATATTACATAACTTTCTTTTGTTGGAGAGCAACAATGTCGCTTTATAGCCCACCGGGTTGGGTCACACAAATGATGATGATTAAATGTTATAAAAAATTTAGGCTACCACCAGTGGATGGTTTTTAAATGGTTGAAACCCGATCCTAATAAGTAGTGTCAAAGTTAAGATCATGAATTCGAATTACAACATCATCATACGAAGGGAGGGATTGTTGGGAGCAACAACACCACTTTCAAGTACATGGGTTGGTCACTTAAATGATGGTGATCAGATGCCATAAAAAGTTTAGTCTGTCCTCATCGAACACTAATTGATTTTAAGATAAGATGATTGAAACTCGATTCTAACGTATTTCTTCAACAATT
Organism: Fraxinus quadrangulata; assembly: GCA_903798255.1. Taxonomy (NCBI): domain Eukaryota; kingdom Viridiplantae; phylum Streptophyta; class Magnoliopsida; order Lamiales; family Oleaceae; genus Fraxinus; species Fraxinus quadrangulata. The sequence continues at coordinate 69,614 of CAIGRB010119773.1, forward strand.
ATTTGTAACTCTATAATTTGTCATTGGTTGCATTGCAATCATATTTATTTTGTAATTCAATTTCATATTTCTAAAATTTTATTTAGTAAGAAGCCAAACGCTATTGACTGATTATCCTCCTTCTCTTAAAAGAGTGAATGTGAGATTCACTATTTATTTTTGTCACATTGATTTTCACATTGGACTAGTTTGGAACTGGTTTGGTACTGTTCCACATGTGGACAAAAAAATAATTTACCGTATTTATTGACTTAATTGATACCTGTAATTATAAAAAAAAAAAAATCTGCAAACCAACTTTGTTTTGTCACTTTTCACACTACATGCAAATTCAGTACTGACTTAGTTATACTGTATTTTGCCACTTTAAAAAAAAAAAATAAGTAGGCCAAGTTTTGTTGGAGTAATTTTGTATCATCTACTCATCATCTTTTCATCTTTCAGTTGACAAGCAAATTAGACCTAGTGAGTTTCTACTTCTTGTTTATATA
>CAIGRB010119773.1:70560-80779 GCA_903798255.1 Fraxinus quadrangulata
TTTTCCTGGAGTTGGATTTGAAATTTGCAAAGTTTGATATTTGGTAAATTAGCAAATTTAATAATTGTTTAAGAAGAGTATCAATCATTCAAAAATATTGAAGGAGGAAAAAAAAAATTTCGTATCTCTGGATTGTGCGGAGACGCGTTTTTTTATGTCTCCGCGCCGTGTCCGGAATTTCTTTCTACTTAATTACATTTTATACAAATTAAATAAAATTTCACTTATTAATAATTTAATTCAAAAATATTAGAAAATATTCAATTTCATACATACATAAAAATCAAAACTTTTCCGAACCCCCACGAGGGGCATTGCCCCTTTGACCCCCGCGACCTGACCGGTCAGGTCGATTCCCGTTGAGGGCATTGCCCTCAAACCCCCACGAGGGGTGCTGCCCCTCAACCTCGCCGAAGCATTTCCCCCGAGTTCCCGTTGCCGTTTCGACCCCCGTGACTTGGATAGGTCAATCCTCATTTCAAATCAATAGACCATTTGCATAACAATAATAAAACAAATAAATAAATTATAAAAATTTTGTTAATTTTTGATAATTTATATGCACTTGAATTATCTCTCTTTCACACACATATACAAACATAGTGTTTTATTAATTGACATTTCATTTGGGTTTAAATGCTTAACAAATATTAAGTTTTTTACGGCATGTGATTATTTATTTACTTTTCTTGAGGGAAAAGAGAGAATAAAATCAAATTCAGGACTCTCTCAAATATAAAACAGTGCTATAATTTCAATTAATGAATATAAACAAGCATTACATCTTGTCTTCTATTTTGGAACCTATTTCCAATTTATCTTCCATTATAGAGAAGATAAAATCAAATTCTATAAAATAGAAAGAGAGGTTGCGACTTCCTTTTACAAACTTCCTTTTACAACTTCTTTACTATACATTTTCAGTTTTCGATGTATACCTTATTATTTAATGAATTAAAGTGCGGACACGAACGGACACCGTATCCGCAGTGGGGACTTTTTTTTCTTTTAAACAGTGCCAGCAATTATGATGATTTTTTTTTCTCTCTCTTTCTTTTTTTTTTCCCGGTGTGCGAATGATGTCAAGGGGCTGCGGTGTGCGGACACGGGGCAAAAACTAGCACTATTAAAAGAGACAGTCCACTAATTACTATTCATTCATGAAGCATTTTTTAATTTTCCATTTTACCCTGACATTGCAACCAATTTCAAACTTATTCGTTCTCTTCATAAACAAATTTCAAATATCTACGCTGTAAATCATACGTGCACCAGTCTATCTTCTTCTTCTTTTTCACTCCGCGCAGAGCGGAGAAGTCTCTTTGTGCCTTTTTCTTCTTCACTCCGCGCAGAGCGGAGAAGTCTCTTTTTGCCTTTTTCTTCTTCACTCCACGCTGCGCAAAGAGTCGCTACTGCAAGAACTGAAAACAGTTAACAGCGGGTTACTGCTTGCTTTAGATAAAAATGGAGCAGCTGCCGACGATGATTGTGTTCGACTCGTCGAGATACAAACAGCAATGGATTAAGGTTTCGAGAGACAAGCGGTGATTTGTGGGGTGTTTTGGTGATGAAAAGAATCGTTGACCCGCTTCTCCAAATACTTTGGAGGTAATTTTCGTTTAGGTTATGAATACAATTTTAAAGATTACTGATTTTATTTTGTTAGTGGAAATATTTTTTCGTTGATTTTATATTACTGAAATTATTTCATAAACTGGATGTTTTTATTAAAAAATTGATAGGGGCGGAGCCTAAGCATTTAGCGTTTTCAGGGGCTTTTGGGATTAACTTTAGCATCTTCCCCATCTGTGATATGTTAACGTTTCATTGATATTAGAAACTAATTTTATTGAGATTGGATTGAGCTTCTAATTTATGTTTCTTTTAATACAAATTGCCCATTAATTTCTTAGTTTTTTTTCAAGCAGAAATGGAAAACGAAAGCTTATTGAGTTTATGTCCACCGTAACTCGGTTGCTCAATAGCTCATTTGACTCTTTCATAAATTACTTCTCTGAAAATAGTGCTTACTTTGTAAGATCAGTGGGAACAGCTTGGAGTATCCGTAGTATAAGTAGCTTCATTTTGTAGCAAATAGAAAAGAATAGAGATGTAAGGAATGCTGATTTTAGTTGTGTAATATCAAGTGTCATCCGATAAACTGCTATTTATATGATAACAATGAATTGATTAACAAAGTTAATCCAAAAAAGAGGCACAAGATATATCTTGATTTGTAGGGACAGAGCTGCATTAATGCCATGATATTTATAGAATACAAAAGTAGATTTCCTCGTACTACTTCACTGCTACTAATTATTTTTTGTTTTTTGTAATTAGAATGCAAAATTACACATCCAGAAACTTGATTCTATATTTTTATTTGTGCACCTAAAATATTTCATTGCTCACATACTCTCAAAGCTCACATACTCTAAATATCACGGAGAGAGAGCTATGCTCAAGAGTCGTTTTAATAGGAAAGTGATGATGATGTCTAGAGTAAAGCATGAGAACCTTGTTAAGGTGAGAGAGATGTATACAATTGCAAATTTTTTTCAGTGAACCATGCTGCTAAGATTTATTTTGCTCATGTCAGTATTGAAATAGGTGATTCAAATTTGTCTATTTGTTAATTCCCAATATTGCATTAAATAATTCCAAGCTGCTTTCAGAAGCATCATCTGTTAATTACTGGCATAAAGTGGTAATACCCAAGGCGATGGTAGAGCTGGATGAAGTTGACGATGGAAAGGTCACTATCCTCTTTGGAACTCGGACTGGTACCGCAGAAGGCTTTGCCAAGGTAAAAACTTCATTATGATAGTTTTAGAAATCCCTCTCCTATCCTCTTCTTGGTTTTTTTTTTTTTTTTTCATTTTTCAATTTTTTTCATTTTTTCTTTGCACATGAACTTGCTCAGGAAGGTAAAGCTAGATATGACATGGTTATATTTAAAGTAATTGATTTTGTGAGTTTTTGGTCAATTTTGTTGTTTCTTTTTGTGTTATTAATGTTGTTTGTATTCTACTATTTAAAGCTTTGATCATGATGTTGTTATCACTTGATTGAATCTTTTTTATTTTTTGATAGGATGATTATGCAGGAGATGATGAGGAGTATACGAAGAAGTTAAAGAAAGAAAGTTTGGCATTCTTCTTCTTAGCCACGTATGTTTCGTAAAGTATTGTTCTTAGTTGCTAAAAATACTTCTTACATTTATGGGTAAAAAAAAAAATATGTGTGTACAATTTGTGAAATCATATAGTCAATGAATTTTTTGTATCCATTTTCTCATTGATTTCCATGATTTGGTTAATGGTTTCAGATATGGAGATAGCGAGCCTACCAACAATGCAGCAAGGCTCTATAAGTAGTTTGCAGAGGTAAAGTATAATAATATGGAGTTACCTTCTCCATAGGACTCTGCATTAGATCTATGTTAATTTTTATATGTGGTGCAGGGAGAAGAGATGGGAGGGGACTGGTTTAAGAATTTTAATTATGGAGTATTTGGCCTTGGAAATAGACAATATGAGCATTCTAACAAGGTCTGAGATTGATAGTTAGAAAATATTAATAAAATTCAGTTCTGCAGTAGCTTATATCTTTACATCTCAGATTTAATTGTTCTCTAAATCTTATTGGTAATAATCAGTTGGTTTTTTTGTTGTTAGGTGTACTAAATTAATAACCCTGCTAAATACATCAGATAATAATTTTTTTAGATCCTTTAAGGCCCAATGAATATGTAAAATAATATCTGCTTTAATTCATAAAAGTTCATACTGATGTTGTGTGATTTTTTTATATGACAGACATTTTCTGCATGATTTTTTTTTTCCATTCTTGTGTAACAATATTGCATGTTGGGGACTTAGATTTAATAATAATCAACGTTTTGTGTTGAATTCTTTCTTTGGAATTACATTTCATTTGTAGCTCATGAGGTCAAATTGATAAAAATAAAAAATACTCAATCATTCTAAATTGAGAAAGTTGATTAGTTTTTATTGCTATATATCCTCTATAATGATTAAACCCATTTCATTTGCTTGTTATAAATATTAGTCCATCCTAATCTTTTGCAATAGCATCACTCTATACATGATGGAAATGGAAACCTAGAGTTAAGGCTAAATTTGACTTGGAAACTTTCTTTTGCTATTACTTTTGTGTAGTGTTAGGGAAGGCAAATAAAATGGGAAAAGAAAGAAATTTGTTGTAACATGTTCAAAGTGTTTTTACTTACCTAAATCAAGCAAATCTAGCTTCATTCAGTTGGATATGTGGGGGCCATATGATGACTAAACAAACTCTTGCAATTTGGTTGATTTTTGACTAAATCAACGGTGTAAAGTTTGGTATGTGAATAGCCCTTTTATTGACTATTGTTTAATTGAAGAAACTGGAATGCAATAATAAATATGAAAATTTTCATCTAGGCTAACCCACCAGACCCATATAATTTTCCTTGAAAACGAGGTTGATGTTAATGGTGGAAATAACATGATGGTAATCTTCTTTCCCATTTCTATCTTTTAGAGTATTTTTATGAAATAAAATGTTTGTAATCTTCTTTCCCATTTCTATTTTTTATTTTATTTTTATTATTTTTTTTTTTTTTTTTTGGTTGGGTAAATGGGTTGGGCGGTTACATATTAATGCAAGTATTTACAAAACGGAATTTTGTAATCACAACGATTTAGGTCGAGTAGAAGTATAACTAAATACGTACAATATATACCAATAAGGGCAATACACATAATTAGATTAAGTTACAGGATATGAAGAGTTGTTGGAGGACTTCACAAAATGAGAAAACTTCTACCAAGTCCAATGGCAAGTTCTACAGATTGGTTACTATAAAAGTTACACTTTCGGTTGTGTATATTAACTATTTTGCAAAATAAAAGGAATTTAAAAGGGCACTTAATTGTTCACATTACCCTTACTCCTAATTGCAAAGCCAATGAATTTGTAATCCTTCTTAGCGATCTTATGATGCCTCTGTGTTTTGGAATTTCCCCAATAAGATGACGTATTTTTCTTTCAAATTGTCACTGAAGAGGAACCGTATGCCAACATGCATTGTGGTGCTATAATGTGTGCGCATCTTTCAGTTTTTTTGAGTTGGTACCTAATTTTCTATAATAGAGAGTGAAATGGAAATTGAGAAAACAAATGATGATGTTGGTCTATTTGGTGAGGAATTGTGCTGTATAAGCTGAAGAAGATGAGTGAATGATTGTCATGGAGGAGACTATGACTCAAGACACTGAAATTAATGTAATTGACTCTAGGAAAGTTTCTGGATAGAAGTATTAGATTTGAAAGAAATTATAGACTCTATCAAGTTTTAAAACTACAACAAAAGCTTTAGGGGTGAAGCTCGTGGGAGACGAAGTTTGATTCACTTGTTTCGATAGTGGAGACCTTGTCATGTGTGACCGAATGTGAGTTTCTTGTATAATGACATATAATATTAAAAATGTAAGCAAAAAAAAATATGTTCACGTGTTTCTCAATTTTTTTTTTTTGTTCATTTTGCGTTTTATGGGACTTATCAATAATTTTTCCCTATGAATTCACAGAGGTTGCCCAAAAGCATATCATTCATCTTGTGTTAATAGAGATGAAGCATTTTCAAAGTCAAGGGGATCTAGAATTGTGGTAAGTACGGCTTTCTTTTTCCGCAAGTGTTCAAATGCATAATAGGAGATTAATTATGAATGTTATATCTTATATGTTTATTTTATTGGAATACTATTTTGTAATCACGCCTGNTCCCTATGAATTCACAGAGGTTGCCCAAAAGCATATCATTCATCTTGTGTTAATAGAGATGAAGCATTTTCAAAGTCAAGGGGATCTAGAATTGTGGTAAGTACGGCTTTCTTTTTCCGCAAGTGTTCAAATGCATAATTGGAGATAAATAGTGAATGTTATATCTTATATGTTTATTTAATTGGAATAATATTTTGTAAACATACCTGCAAGTTTCCTCTGAGTTTTGTAAATGAAGTTTCCATACGTATAATGAATTTCAAAAATTATAATGTGGATGTGAATGAGTCAAATTACTTAGTCATCATATTTAGCTTCCTTTGATATACCGTTCACATGATAGGTGATTTGATTTCCCATCGGCTATATAGCAGTGTTAATTCCGTTACCTTTTTTTCCAATTTGATCTATGACTTAGCATTCACATAGTTCATAAGTTAGATATGCAACTATACAATGCGTTAATATTGACTTTCTTCACCGATTACTTTGTCATGTGATCTGTTTGAACTATTGTTTCATTAGTTCAGGACATGTTTTTGACTAGTTATTGTATTAGATTGATTTCGTACTCAATACTAGCAAATAGGTTTTTGACTACTACATGTGTAATTTAGGATCTTTTGAGCCGATGAACTTGTTTAATCATGTTATATCTATAGCACTTTTAAAGTTTTTATTGTTGTTGTGCTTTTACACTTTACTTATGGTATAACTTTAGAAACATATAAGCTTGTATAGTTTGGTATAGTTTACTCGATTGATGCATTCCAGTTGAAAAGTTCACAATTGATCATGTTAACAAAATTGGACTATATTTTACTCTGCAAAATTAAGGTAAGTATGGCATTTCTAGACATTACATAATTAAAAATTCTTTATTCCCCTTCCACTTCAATATAGGTGCAGTCATATGGAATGATTCACATTATTGTCTCATTATAAGCAAGTTTTGACTATTAAGTGTAGAGATAAAACTTCAAACACTTTGTCATAATATGCTTTAAAGACATGTTAAATTTGGAAAATCCCCATTTTATTTTATTCAGTAGAATCTAAAAAAATTTTGCCCCTTTCATTTTCTAAGGTAATTAAAGATGAATTCTCTTATGGAAAGCAAGTTGTGGAAGTTTGATCACAATTTTGATTAAATTGCGTGTCTATTGTATTGCGGAAATACCAATTTAAATTATGTGTACTGAGGCAACAATAATCTGTTAAATTCTTTCATGTGTACAAGCATTACCCCTTAAAACACAACCATTTGAAATTATATAAGGTTCATAACATAGAGGTTGATCTCATATTTTTTTCCTGACGTCATCTCACTACCAAAGAAGTTTCTAAATTTTGCTAGATGTGACTATGTTTGGCTAAACAATTTTTCCAGTAGAATGTTTTGGTTTTATGTTTAAATTGTGCTCATGTTCTGCGTTTCAAATTCACATGTACTAGACACTTGTAATAATTTCGGTTGTTCAATATGGAGCTGTCTACTTCACTCAGGCCTAAAACTAACCTCTCTTTCTTGCTCAAACCTAGGTCCTCCAGATCTATTGCTCTATATATTTTCTATATTTATGGTCAATGATTGTTGCCATAATTGTCCCAAATCTGTGGAGAGTTTGGAGACAACTGTTTAATGGTAGCTCTTTTGTTTTTCTTTCCAATACTTAATTCAGAGGCTTCTGAAGACAATTGCAAAGAAATCTGGCGATATCTATATTCCTCGTGGTGTTTTTGTCCCAGCTCTCGACTAAGACATTCTTTAGGAATTTCAACCTAAGAAAATAGGTGTGACTTAAACAATTCAAGGCCTCTAAATATTATATCAATCGTTTTAACTTAAATTAGAAATGTAGAGTACATTGGTGACACCTTCACTAATTTAACAATGTATTCTTGTGCAATATTCAGAGACCTCTTCACAAGTGGAGACTTGTATGTTGTAAAATAGTTTTACAGGACTTAACTCATAATGCTGAATTTGAAAATTCTTTCTATGAAATCTTACTCCACTTAACGGCACTTCAAATTATTCTATCTACATTTCATTCCATGATAACTACCATGTGCAGAATGTTTTTAAAAAACAGTTTAATACAACACCATGTAGCACTTCCTCCTGATGCTATGAGAAAGATAAGCTACATTGGCCCACCTGGCCAGTACTCTCTGAAAGTTTTTTTTTTTTTTGAACTCTTTTTTTATGATAATATAGAACTTTCTTAATTTAGTTAATGGAATGTATCACATCATATAATGAAATACTTACTAATAGGTTGATAGGATGTATTGCATATGTGTCGATCTTACTGGGTTATCATATATCATGGGTAAGTTAGTAGTTACCTAGTTGGATAGAGATTAATTTTGCATCAGAGCTTGAATGCAAAAAAAATTGTGATAATTTGAAAGCCTTGTTTGCCATGATGATTTAGACATTATATTAAGAATACATCTTTTAGAAACCTTGCTCTACTTCGGGTGCAGTGCTTTCTTATAATGGCTGGCGATTCATTTTACGAAAACTTATTTGTCTATCTTATCTTCTCAGGAAGTAACTATGTTGCTATCAGGAGAACAAACAACAGAAAGGGAGTCGACAATAGAAGCTACAATTGCTTCCAATGGCAAGCCTCGAATACCTGAAGTCATAGTAATGTAGATATGAAATTGTGCTCATATCCAACTAACCATGTATATATCTGCTGATGTCTCATAGAATATACATAGAAATTCCTAAATAGCTCCTGATCATTTTCTTCTGTATTAAAAATTCTTTTAATAAAGTGCGTTTGTGCTTCGCTTGGCTACATAAATTACAGGTGCACAATGTTGTTGTTGTGGCTAGATTACTTAATGCAACAGTTGTTCTATGAAATGTTATTTCTTTTATACAAGTGTGGAAATTTTGTAATACAATCTTCCATCTAATCTTAGCATTCAATACGCTAATATTACCTTAAAAATAACACAATCCGTACATTGGATGAGGGCACAAACTAGTTTATAATAGAAGAGAGAACAAGTTTTTCTTTTTCCTTTTTCAATATAAAGAATTGGCCATCTTACTTACGAGGTAGCAAACCTTATCAAATTTCAGGTAAATGTCAGAGTTGTAAACATCGACATGCAATGTTTGGCTGACCTTAACAAGTTTACTCCTAAGGCAAGTATAACTTTTTTACTTTTAATAAACTAAAATGTTACTTAAAAGCAACTTTGACTTGCTTTTAAGTTTAAGCCAAACATGTTCTTGATTTTATACAATAAAATAATTATGTGTCGCCATTAGTAGAACATGCAAGAACTTCATTTTCAGATTTTCAATTATCATAGCCAGTTTTGTATTGAAACGGTTCACGAAGCATTTGGGCAGCCATCCTGCAAGATCCAGCTGAAATTTTCCAACAAAAAATTTTAATCTAACCCTTCAATTAATTCACCAAATCTTTTATATCAAATTCAATTGTTATACTTTAATTAATAAGCCTCTTATGGCATTATTTTGTTTTGGATGTAAGCCATCCGCTCTCTCTTTTGGAAGAGAAGCTACAGCGACTACCTGTTGACAGTTTAAACTTTTAAACAAGATGGTTAACAATATGCATATTTATGTATATGTGTGTCCTGTGTAACACTTACTAGAGTTCCATCATCCATGGATTCACATCGCTCGTAAACAATAAATTCTTTGTCTCTAAATAAAGGTTTGGATCTATCTTCTAACTGCAAGCGGATAATGCTAAGATTTTCTTCAAGGTTGAGGGTAGATTTGTTACATTTTGCTCGTGTTGGAGCCTTATTATTTAAAAACTCATTTTTCTTCAAACTCATTTTTAACTACACATTCTCCATATAAAATAATATGTAAATTCAAACCGAACAATACATTATCCAAAAAATACTATTACAACTCATTATTTTACGAAAGTTGGAGCTTGAAAAAAAGCTTCTTAAAGATTGGAGATGAAAAATGCAGATCTCCCTAGAAATTAGGGTTGGACAAATCTCTCGAACAGAATCGAACCAAACCAAGCGATTCTTCATAAGTTAAATACCCGAATGAGTATCTGAATCGAGAACCGATGAATTTGAGTCGATTCTCGATTCTAGACCAAGAACCGAATAATCGAATAGACCAAGAATCGAAGAATCAAATAAGAATCGAATCTAAATAATTTTTTAGGATCTGCTATATGTACGGGAGGTGACAACCCCCTACCGGCCCCTCACAATATGGGGGCCCACCTTTTTAAATTTTTTTATATTGATTAATTAAATTATTTTAATTTTTTCTAAATAAATTAGCAAATTTACTAATTTAATGATTAATGTTCAAGTCAAGTCCATGCCTGCCTAGTCCAGTCTATCTCAATCCAATTTCTAAATTCAATTTTTTGGTCCAATTATTAGTTTCATTCTTAGC
>CAIGRB010119773.1:88457-116047 GCA_903798255.1 Fraxinus quadrangulata
GAACATTTTTCATGAAAAATAAAGTTAAACGGATACCAAACTTTCAACATTTTTCAGGTAGAATATTATATCAATCAAACATAATTAATTACAATTTTCAATAAAACAATTTCTAAGGAATTTAATTTTCTGGAATTCATTTTCTTTCTACCAATTTTCCACCTTCACAATCAAACGGACCATATTTGTTTTATTTTTCACCCCTACTTCATTTAAATTGCACTAGATGTCACGAACTTTAATTTTGTTTTATTTAAATTGCACTAGGTTACTGAAATTTAATTTGGTGTAATCAAACCACTATACTTCAATTTACGAGCAATCATGTCATTTCGTTTGGGTTTCATCAATGAGCTGATTACATGTCTATCAAAACGAACGACATCCCAAAGTGTCAACCCATTTCTCGAGTTAGCTCATCTAGAATTGCATGAAGGTCACTAGACTTTAACCATACTTGCAACAAAGTCATTGAACTCTAATTTGGTGCAATCAAACCACTATAACTTACAAGTAATCAAAATATTGTAGGGAAATATTATTTGTATACTGGGGTGTAAAAATGGTATTTGTGTATCGGGGTTGACACTCTAACGTACAACCTCCTCACAAGAGGGGAGTCCATGACCATCAGGGTGTTCAAGTAGCATAACTCGAATATTGTATCTATGTTTCATCAATGATCCTACACGAGTTAGCAGATTTAAGAATGGTTAAGTTAGTTGTTGAATGGATTTTTTTAAAAGACACCTAACATGAACGAAAAAAAAAAAAAACACACAACATTGCAAATCTTATAATGTTGAGGTGGTGTTCCTTTCCATTCCTTTATATAACATTCACATCTAGTTCGATGATGCACTGCAAGCTAATATTAGGAGAAAAGTTAACGTTCACCATCAACCTATAACACATGATTAAGAAAATATTGATTTAATGTACAATATTTTAGATGAAAGCAAAAAATTGAAAAGATTTATGAACGAGAACATCAAATACCTTGAATATCTTGCATCCAAGGAAACTTTGATCGAGATTATTGTTTGTCTATGATGTTTTAAGTGTCCATCTTTTCCACAACGGCGCCTAGCATTATGATTGATTGAAAATCCATCTCCAATTTACTTGTCAAATTTTCTTCATCACAAAGCTTTTTCTAAATGATTTTAAAGAAAATATGAATTCTACACATTATTTTAATAGACATGCCGGATTAATTTCTAACTACTTAACTTTGTGAAATTATACATTTGGTCAATAAAATGAATTCGATTTTACATGGATGGTGTATTGAAGACAAAATTTAAATAAACAGATAGACCCCTTCTAACTACTTAACTTTGTGAAATTATACATTTGGTCAAGAAAATGAATTCGATTTTACGTGGACGGTGTATTGAAGACAAAATTTAGATAAACAGATATAACCCTTTACCACATTAAATTTTTGAATTAAATAATTAACACCAAGAAAATCTAAAAACTTGAGGTGCATTATGGAGTGCCAACTTGTATTTAATGCAATAAAGGGAATCACGGGGTTCCTGCCTCCCATTTAGGGCATATTGTCCCATGTTGAAATAAGAGGTGGGGTAGAGAAACACGTTTATTACTAGAGAGCCTGCTGTTGTACCAATGTCGTGTTTACTTCATATTCTATAATTGTACTGACTTGGAGGTGAAGTAGAAGTGTCAATAAGTTTGGAGTCTGACAGTCAACAGAAGTTCCCAGTCAGAAAGTCAAAATTTTGACTACATTAATGAGGACAAACGAATCAATGATAATTGTAAAATATCAAACGGTGGTGGTGTTCCTTTTTTTTTAATATGGTATGGCCCTTGACGTTCAAATCAGTTGAATGTTATAAAGACAGAGTTGATTTAACTATGAAGTTCGATTATTTATCGATCGATGCTTTACTTCTATTTAGCATTGTTCAGTTCATTTGATCATTATATAAGAACGTTTACAATTACTATTACGGATTATTCTATTTTTGTAGATTCATTATTATCAATAGATTTTCCACATTCAACCGATTTGATTAGAGCAAACAAATTTATTGGAACTCGCTTTTAAAAAATAAAAATGAAACCAACAGGGTTAATTTCAACTATGGCCATGAACTTCCCCTTTGTACCACTTGGCCACCAAAGCTTATTTTGTTTCATCATGGCAATCGAACTTTTCACTTTGTGCCGCTATGGTCATCGAACTTTCCACTTAGTATCACCATGTCCACAAACTTTAATTTGTTTCATCATGACCACCAAACTTTATAGGTAAATAGCATTAGGATCTCAAATAGTTGAACATTTTGATAATGGGGTCCCATAGTTTTGATTTCTAGAACTCGAAATTCCTAAGCTTTCAAATGTTTACGCTTGAGGTCCATTCGATCATTGACTCGTAATAATAAAATATCAAATTGCGAACCAGCCAATCTTTAGATTACCTTTACGGGTCTAAAATTTTCGTTTTTCTAGACTAATCCGACTAAATCGACCAGTATAATTTAATTAATTGCGATGACCGAGTCGCACCCAAACATAATCTCTCCAACATAAGAATAAAAAAGTTGAATCCTCTTAATGAGGAAAGACAATAGTAGGAATGACGTATAATGTAATAACTCAGAACGGTGGTGTTGGTACTCTCTTTAATATGGTGGTTCAAGGTCATGTTCCCCCTTGGACTGCAGTCCTGCAGTCTTCCATATTTGTTCAAGTAGTACATTTTAACTGGTAATTGCAATTACAATAAATACTACTTGTTCACCTTTTCCCTTACATTGAGGATGACGTCCTCTTTGTTTTCAAAAATTTGAGAGCGAAAAATTATATTTTTTATTAAACTGTCTAATAATATGTTGTCACGTGACATAATGTAAATAATGATATAACAAGCGATGTTTATGTAGCATGATTGTTGCAATTATGAGTCGGCAGAGGACCAACCCAACTCATTCCTGCAAGCCTTGATCCCCGAGAATTTCATCAACTCCAGTTACATATTTTATTGTATTTTTTTTTTTTTCAAATAAACATACAATGTCTTAGGTAGGGTTGGAGTTATTCCTATAAACCTTGGCTATCCTATAATGATCAACGTGTTCTGAAAATAACTTAACAAGTCGGAGTTTGTAGGACGTGTGATTGTATTTTTGTTTTTGCTTCCAATTCTTGTAAAAGAACTTTTTGAGGAAGGACAACTTCCTCTGCAAGTCCTTCTAGTCATACAAATTACTTTTAAAATATTATTCAAACATATTCAAAAATAACTTTTTAATTTTAAAAGCAGTTTTTGACTTTTTAAAAATCATGTCGAACGGTCCCATATTATGGTATGGTATGGTGTGTTGAAATCAAGAGTTTGTCAAGCACCAACTGACGACACATAAATGACATTATTAAAACGTCGATGAAAGCACGTTATATAAATATTGAGTAAAAAAAATACAATTATTTTCTTCACAAAGCCACGAGTAGATAAAAAAGAACACAAAAAAACGAATGGAGAAACTCGGCACTTCCAAGGCCCTTCAAGCCCAGAGCTATACATCGATTGTATTGCTCAAATCTCTTTTAACTCTGCGTGTAAAATGTGTCATAATTTTGTATCGTAATGATAGAAAATTTAGTCCTATGCAATTAACAAAGGATTATGAATACATGGTTGTAGATTTGCAAAGAATTAAATTTAAAGAAAATTGGTGTTCATGCATTTAAGATTTAGGCTTTAATTTACACCTAATAACCCCAAATAATCTAGGATCATGTGAATAATAGGTTAGTGATAAGGTGGGGGAAGGGTAGTTGTTAGAGTAAAGCCAAGAGAATTTGATAATGCAATATTAGCTTCCAATAGAAAGAAAGAGATGTATTCAACTTGAACTAAATGACAAATCAAGATTTGATCCAACCCATAATTCATTGAATTTCGAACGTCATTTGACCTACAAGTTGTCATGTGATGTGATTAATTATCTTGAAAATACTAATTTGCCTCTGCTTATTTAGGACGTGTTTGATGTAAATTTTTTTAAATAATAAGATTTATAAAAAATTGATTTTTTTAGAACGTGTGGTTGAAAAGTAAGTAAAAGTAACGAGTCAACATGCAAAATTATTTTATTGGGAGAACGTTAGATTGAACATGAGTTAGAGAGAAAAATAAATTTTATTTATACCAAACAGGAACTTATCTATTTGAGAAAAATGAAGCATATATCGCTGTTAAATGACTTTTTCTACTATATACATATTGGCAAAAAAATCAAAGTTAGCCAGTTTGTCTAACGTAGAAATCTAATAATGTTTGAAATTGAAAAACTTAATACGTCGATGTTATTAATCGAAACCCTACATCTAATCGACAATATTGAGTTCATTCGGATTATAATTTGGACTAAAATCAAGAAATTGATGGCCTAACTTACTCGAGAAATATCTTTGATGGCACAGCAAAGCTGGTGGCTGCCGTCTCATTTAATGGCAAAAGAAGTTGTTTGTCTATTTTGTATGGGCTAAAGTCGAAGAATTGTGGATAAAAATGTTGAGGTAGACTTCAAATTTGTAGACATTGAGAAAGTTCAAGTCCATTTCCAGGCTCATAAAAATGACATGACATTATTTGCATATCAACGTGCAAACATACAAATCAAGATTCTCTTCCTTGTAGCATAAGTTCAATTAAGTTCTTTTTCAATGGTTATGTACACGCGTTTTGCATATGAGACGGTTTTGAGTGACATATACATTTTATGTCTCAAATATATCGATTCTTGCTTCCAAGCATCTATTGCACTCTTATTAGTGGATATCCCGTTAAAGTTAATATTCAAATAACTATACATGTGGCCATATTTGGCCATTTATGCTTCTAAATGAGATAGTTAGCACGATATAAGAGTAAAATAGAACATCCGAGTTCAAGTTTTACCGCCACTTGTTTATAAAAATTGTGCACCCTTTATCCATCTCCTTGCCAAAATTTTAGCCTTCGTTTTGATACAATTTATAGTTAAAATTCAATCAAAATCGAATATTAATTTCAATCTCACATTCATAACCACTATTCATTATCATCCACACACTTAGTGAGATTCACTACCGTCCTTTTATTTTCTTATTTATAAATTATTTATAAGTTTGTCAAATGAACTGTTAAACTTCTACAAGATATAGATAGCTTACCCTTTCCCCACCACCCTACTCCTTTGGGGTGCAAGGAAAAAATGGAATTTTTGAAACTTGGTTTACTTCAAAATTATTGCTCAAGAAATATCTTTGATAGTACACAAGTCCAGCGGCTGCTGTCTCATTAATTAGCAAAAGTTGTCGTTCGTTTTCTACAGGCTAAAGTTAAAGATCGTGGTTCAAAATTTTGAGGTAGACTTCACAACTTGTAGTGATCTTGAGAAAGCTCAAGTCCATTTCTAGGGTCGTAAAAATGACAAGTGACTTTTACGAATCAACATAAAATTAATGATTCATTCTAAGGGGTGTCAATTTGGCTTGCCGAAAAAGCTCAAACCATTTTTATTTTCGTCGAACCCGAACTTCAAATTTCGGCTCGTGAGCCAGCTCGGCTCTACTTTTTTGCATCCCTAATTTATTCTCCTAACATAAGTTCAATTATATGCTTTTTAAAGGTTACACGCACATCTGTGTGTATGAAAAGGGTTTGAATGTAAATATTCTTATCGAGATTTAAAGGACGAGAAACCTTATCCAATTGTATATCCATGTATGTTGCATATATGTTTGTTCACAAAAGATTCATTCCTTTCCTGTTTCCTTTGCACTCTTACTAGTGATTACACATTCTCCTAATAAAAAGAATCGAACCAACCCCAAAAATCAATCGTTTCTAATTTTGTTCAATTCCGTCAATGTTCCTTGTGTAAAATACTTATTGCTACCCTATTAAATTATTCTCATTTAAACCCAATGAATTGAATCATGCCTCTATCTACCTGCGGGACATGAATAAATAGAAATGAAAGTTTTGGAGGTTTGGTGTTAAAGGATTATTACATGAAAAAAGACTAATGGGGACAGTTGAGTGATCCACACAAGAAGGATTGGTAGGACGGTTTATGACAGCCCTGACACGGTCCAAATGGTCGGTGTTTCGCTCCAACCCATTTTGTCCCGATCCTCTTTGTAATATATAAACTGCATTTATTAAATATTTTCTAGAGATATGGCAATTCCATATCTATAGATCTTTTTATCCTTTTTGACATTTTGCATTTAGATTAGGCCAGGTAATTGGATTGGGATATATTTTAGGAAAAATTGATGCACCGGTCCTTACCTGTTCAATTTTTGCAGACTTTACTTTAATATTCAATTTGTGTTAGCAAATATCTCTAACATTTCATAAATATGTAGTAGAGATCCAAATGGATGAAAACCATCAACTTGATCGTTAGTTGACCAAAAAAGTCGAAATTTAATTAATTGTGACCAAATTAAAAAGGACAAAATAGTAACTTTACATATTATCCCTAAAATAAGTTAAAAATTAAATTAGCAAATAAAATTTTAAAAAAAATCCTCATCTTCCACCCCACACCACCCCCAAACTAGAGAAAACACTAGCCATCGTCAGCAACCCAATCTGAAATTAGAAAAACACTAGCCCAATCCGCCAAAATTTCATCCCTTAGCCAGCCGTCTCATTCCACAAATATATCTCAATTGGACAAACAACGTCATATAGAGATAAAAAATCAACCCTTAAAACCATGGGAGTCACGCAGTCCAACGACAAAATTCGGCAACTCCAGTGACATCCACGGTCGTGCACCACTACCAGTTGGTTTGCCTTACCTAGGTGCTCCAATTCATGGTGAGACATCATCCAAAACTGCTCCGATTGCTATAGGTCTGCTTCAAAGCAAAATAAGACAATCTCGTCTCCATTAATTAACGAATCTACAACTCTTTTTCCACCATATTGGCAACCCACAATCCCTCAACAACATTGAATGATGATGGGTATACCCTCGATTGATCCAGTTGTGTCACAAATTGCTCCAATTTTGACTTCAAATTCTACCCAATTCCACATGCAAATGAGGTTCTAGTTTCTTCAATTTCTATTGGGCTTGATTTGATATTTAGGTCGTGGCGAATGCTTCTGGGAAGCAGTGCCGATGTTATGGGATCAGTGGCGACCGACCTTTGTACCCATCGGCGTGGGTAGGAGTTGGAAAAGGTGTCGAACACTGTCCTTTCCAATTTTCATGAGGTTGGGGGTAGGGGTGGTGGGGGTAAATTTCTTTTATTTTGTTGGTTTTTTTATTTATGTAAAAAAAAATGTAAAATTACCATTTTATCTTTTTAAAATTAGTCAAAATTATGGTCGATGTTAATTTTTGGTCAACTAACAGTCAACTGGATGGTTTTCATCCATTTGGACTTCTACTGCATATTAATGAAAGGTTAACAACATTCGCTGATACAAATTGAAAGTTAAAGTAAAGTTTACAAAAATTGAAAATATTAGTATCTACTCTACAATTTTCTCTATATTTTAAGATAATTAATTTGAATAGGTTTAGAGCTAATAATATCTATTGTAGGTCTTCAAAAGTAGTGGCAAGGTAGGTAGTATTATTATTCAAAGTCAAGTGTTCAGTGATTTTAGAGAATTTAAAATATATTTTTGGTAATTTTAGGGCCGATAATGATTATAAAGCATATGTTTGTCTCCTATTTCTAAGTGTTTATAAATACATTGATTAATAATTTTTTATTTATACATTTCGTAAAATTCACGAATACTATATTGTTCGATTACTCTTTTACCCCGATTCATAAACACTTCTATTTATAAATACCTTGTCAATCATACCCAAAATTTCAAGATTGAAATGGAGATTTTTATCAGCCCAACTTATGATTGAGTTGTATTAGGACATCTCCAATGCATGCAACTATGGATTGCTAAAGAAAAATAAAAATAGATAACATGTAAAAAATTCATCTCCTGTACAATTTGATAGCATCTACTGTCTAGTCTCTTCATCTAAATTTAAAAGCTCCGTTACACAAATTGACATAACAAAAAAAATTATATTTATTTTTTTAATAAAATAGCATTAGTGGTCAATTTTGGACTCGAATAACTATTTACTAAACGTTAATGCTGAAGTAAAATTGAAGTTTTGAATTTCTGTACTACCTAAATAGCAATTTATAGAATGTATTGAAAATGCTCTTAGAGGGTTGGAAAAAATTGGAATTGTTAAGATTGTACCTTGTAGAGAAATTATCACAATGTTTAGTGTAATGTACTGCATTATTACATAAATTTTGGATATATACATGGTGCAGTGTAAAATAAATTTATCTTGTGAAGAGATCTTCTAGACACATTGACTAAAATTTTGACTAAAATGTGACATGGTAACTGGTATGTAATTTTGACTAAAATTTTAAATTGATCCTTTTTGACCAATTTAGTCTCCAAATTTGAATTTTTTTAGTCTCCTATTAGCAGTATCCACTCCATATCCGATGGCGGTTTTGTTAAATCTTTACAATGACTAACGATAGTTGTGTTCACATAGTGAAATTATAGATTTTCAAGACAAAATGCAAGTCTTGGAAGAAAAACTTTCACATTCATCAAGAAAATCTCGAATTACTCCCTTAAACATGAAACCCTAACCAAAATTTTAACACTAATAACGATTTAAAACGTTGCAAGAAAGTTAAATTAGGGTGCGTGCCGATTAGAAGAAAATGACCGTTATAACGATCGTTAATACACTTCAAGTATTAATATATTCTACCTAGGATATGCGTCAATCAGGCTAACAAAGTCGCCAATTATGTAACACTATATAACTTTAGTGAATTAATAGATAAGCAATATACTATAAAGACCAATTTAAAATTTTACTTGAATTTCAGGGACCATTTGTGAGAATGAAATACTTGGTATTGCAACTTCCTCAGCATTAGAATTTTCTCTTGTCCACGTAGATCCAAGAAGGGTTGACAACCGCCAAAATTGCCCAGGCCACGAGATTATTGTGGGATAACTACCCTACAACTCATTGGTGGGCCCCCGTCTACAATGGCCTACCTTTGCACTTCAAAAAACTCCCCCGTAGGCAAGTTCGGGATTCACTATGTTTTTGGCTGGGAGCGGCTCACTCCCTTATCACTTTGGAAAAAAGAGTGAAAAGTTTGTGCTGCAACCTCTCATCGAAAGCTTTGTCACACAGCCTTTATTGAACCAACAAAATTCAATCTTCCCCCTTTCGATTTTGGGAATTTTTTAGAAGATAAGGAGGTCAATTTTTTATCCAAGTTTCCTGTCTACGGAAAATATGGACACCCCATACTTTTTCTTTCTTAGAACTATTTAATTCTTACTAGTCATTCTTTATTTTACATCTTTACTTTGATATTGACAGTCTAATGCTGCAATTTTCCGCATAACAAATGTGCTCTAATACAATTCCCTACTATTTTCTAATGAATTGATTTTGAATTAATTGTGTATCACACTTTATTTCGCCTTTTGTAGACGATAATCTTAATGAAAGTTTCTCATTGTTAGTTCATTTATATAGTTCTAAACTTTTTGCTTTTAAACACCCAATAACATAGTTAGGAAACTTGTCATGCCTATATATGCCACAACTCTTATTTTGTTACACCTTTTCTCCCCAATCCTTCTTTTCTATAAAAATCAAGGTTATTTGATAAAGTTTTTCTACTAATCATCGTCTTAAATTGGTCTTTTCTCTCACTACTTTTTTTTTTTGTCCTACATTGGTCGGAGATGGTGTAAATGATGAATTTAAAAGGGATTGAGCTACTTGACCCAATAAGTAAATCTTCTGGGATGAAACCTCAATTCTCTATATATTTTTAACATTTTACCATACATTAATTTGACGAAAGGTATGGAGCGATACTTGATAATTGTACAAGACAACATTTAGCCCCTTTTTGGTTGAGATTGAAATCAATTTTTTAGTAGATTTTGATAAAAGTTGATGAAATGTGTGGTTGAAAAGTTGTGGGCCCCATAAAATGTGTAATTAAAATTAATTGTTAACTTTGACTTGAAATTTTAATTGAACTTTAATCCAAACCAAACTGGAGCTTAAACAATTCTTTTAGGGACCACGAACATATGGAAGCCAACACCTCGTGGCATCTTTTGTAAAGGGGACATGTACCATACGTGTGTGTGTGTGTATATATATATATGTGTGTATGTGTGTGTGTGTGTGTTCTTTTATTTACTTATTTGTAATTATATATGCATATTATGTATATATTTTGTTTTAAAAGGAGAAACATACATTTAAACACGCAAAATATATATAAAAAAATAAAAATGATAAGTGTGAATGGTCTCAAGTTGCGATTTCAAACCTACTTTGATTAGAGGAAGAGAGAATCGAAGGGACTCCAAGTTTCCAGTAGATATTAGGAGAATGTAACTTAATCTAAAATCTCAGTAGGAGGCCAACTGATATATTATTAGGTCACTCTGCAATAATATCTTGAGTGCAATAATAAAATTATTAATGATGAAGTTTAAAGTCAATATGCACTAGCTTGTGAACATATTTATATAATATGAAGTTGGTGAAAATTATGGTCTTTAATTTCGTCATTCTTGTTAAAGCACGTTACCTAATTGTAATCGAATCAAATCAGAATTTCCATTGTTTTGTAGTTGGATGGACAAGACCTTAACTGTACTGGCTTTAGGGTTTTCATCCCTTCCATTATTATCTTTATTTTTTCCTACCTATATCAGACAAGAAACAATCGTGCGTGCAAGTCAAATTTTATGCTTTTTCTATTTTTAGGATTTCTTTAAGAGTTTTACAAGGAAGTTATCTTAAAGTAGCGTTCTCTAAAATCTCTTTTAACTTGATAAAATACTTTCAAAAAATTATTCAAATATGTTCAAAAGTAACCTTCGCGCCACTTCCACAGGTTTATAATTAAGGGTTGTGATAGGAGGGGCTGTCATTTTCCTTGAAGATTCTCACTGTGTTGGATGTATATATAATTTAGCTATAAATAGATTATAGCATCGAGAAGGCCAGAGGGGTCAACTGATACTTCTGGACATTCTGTATCTTTCAGCCAGTTGAATCAAGAGAGGAATGAGAGAAAGTTAGGCCTTATTTCACGGATATATATTGATACAATTATTTTTGTATTTTTAAGGATTCCTTAGGACCCCTCCAAATGTCTTATTTTCTATGACGAGACGCGGTTTGGCCTTTTCAAACGTTGTATACCAATGTCAAACGCGATTTTGCCTTTTCAAACTAGGTATATTATGTTTGTTTATGCCTTATATGTTGTAATTCTAAATAAGTCGAGGAAGAAGAAAAAATAAAGTTCTCGACAAGAAAGATTAGACCCTGATTATTAGCAAACCCTAAAACAATTATTAAAAGAAATTGATAAAAGGACCAAAAAAAAAAAAAGTGAAATCTGAAAAAAGATGTGGGCAATAAAAACAAAAGGAAATGAGCTCTTGTTATTCTCATAATAGAGGGAGTGGTCACGGGTTCTTTCGAGTCTTGACTATGCAGAGTCTCACACACTCGCACATACAGTAAACTCGAAGCTGTATTACATCCCCAGCCTAGCTACATATATAAATGCTTTGCCATCCAGCTAGGGTGGAGTCAGAGGGGAAAAAAATGTTATACTGATGCAAAAACTAAACTCCTAGTTGTTTATGTATACCTCTACGTATGTACTAGCCTAAAAAATGCAAATACGTGTGTATATATAGTCATTATGAGATGTTTACTGCTCGTATTTTATGAATTTTTATCAGCTACCATATTATCAATAATAATTTCATTAGGAGATTTGGGTTTATGTTAGTAAGTACAAAAGGGGACTTGGCCTAAAAGTTACCAAAGAAATTCCTTTTGATCAGATTAAATGTGTCAGCAAAATTTCTTGCATTTAGACACTCAATAGTTACCAATGGCACACAATTATTGAAAATATATGGAAGAAGTTTGCCGAAAACTTACTAACACTACAATTCATTTAGATTCAACTAGACACCGATTATCAGCATTCGATTAAATCAACTAATGTGTCATTGAGATCAATGATTTTCAAAGTTGTGTTCTTTTTACAAGGACCCCTCAAATTAAGCAGGTAGTGTACATATGGATATTAATAATCTTTAGGCCTGCCTTGATTTGTTGGAATTGGAAAGGACATTGTAAAAATGAAAGAATTTTTTACTGTAACAATTTATAATTTTATAAAATAACGAAATTTATGGTGGAATAAAGAAAACTCCAAACCCACCGCTGTGAAACTGGCCACCCAGTCTGTATTTGTTATGTCCCTTTCTAATCTTAAAAGACCTTAATACAACATCTTCCCATGTAGGGCCTAAAAGCTATGTAGATCTTTCTATTAACTCCACCACATCCTTTATTTTCTTCTTCCTTCTTCTCCCCTCCCTGTGAGAGAGAAAGAGTGGCTTATAAGTCTGTAAATCTTCAACCTCAGTTTACACCATCCCCACCACACAACTTGTACACCACAATTCTTGCAAGTACGTACAGTAACTGGTGTTTAAAAGTAGGACACCAAGCTATAGACTTGTGATGACTATATATTGAGTGGGTTAGATTAGATTGTGAGGTGTAATTAGTTTATGGCAATTGCAGCAGCCATGAATAATCAAGATGAGAGCAAGGATGAACACGAACACGATATGGTCATGCCTGGTTTTCGTTTCCATCCCACCGAGGAAGAACTAGTTGAATTCTACCTTCGCCGTAAGGTAGAGGGCAAGCGTTTCAATGTTGAACTTATCACTTTTCTAGACCTTTACCGCTATGACCCGTGGGAACTTCCTGGTATATACTCTACGAATTTATCTGTCTATTTAGTCACTGCCCTTTCTTTTTATACTCAAAATTTTAAGTTCTATGTGCTGTAAATCTCAGCCTTGGCAGCTATAGGGGAGAAGGAATGGTACTTTTATGTTCCAAGAGATAGAAAGTATCGTAATGGAGATCGGCCTAATCGTGTGACAACCTCTGGTTATTGGAAAGCTACCGGGGCTGATAGGATGATCCGAAGTGAAAATCTTCGGTCTATTGGACTGAAGAAAACCCTTGTTTTCTACTCCGGGAAAGCTCCAAAAGGAATCCGAACTAGTTGGATCATGAATGAATACCGTCTGCCACACCATGAAACTGAACGCCTGCAAAAGGTATGAATTTCGTTCACCTCCATTAGTTTTAGAATAATGAAGATATTTCATAATTTACTCAAATAATGAATCTAACAAACACGTGCAACAATATGCCCAAAGACAAGAGCTATTTACTGTTCCTCCTCAAGCACCTCTTCTTATAATCCATCTAGACAGAAAGAGCGACTGATGGAAAGAATACATAGCCACCTACTGAATCGTCCAAAGTAAACCAAAATTACCAGCTCCAAATATCCCAGCTTCTGAAAACATTCAGATTTTTCTACCCTTCAATCAAAATTTGATTGAACAGTGCAAAAACACTGTTGTTTTATATATTTGAGCCTAGTTTATGAAAAGAAACTAGTTTTCATACCAAGAATCTTCTTCTCCTCGCCAGCTGAGAAGTGTAATTAAGGTCTTGATCCAATTATATACACCAACGGAAGTTAGGTCCCAATAGGAAGAGTCCGTACTCGGGAAATATAAGGGAAAGAAAGTTAATTTGGTGCATGAAGAACAACTGCTGACTACTGACAAACTTCTGTATTTATGTGCTTCAGTTCTTAAATATTCACATCAGAAACTTAAAGGAACATGCATGAATTCTTTAAATTCAGTGTTCATTAAGATCCTTTGCTATAAATATTCTGAAAGACCTCATAATTGCTATTCAATGAGTCCATAGATGCTCGATGCCGAAGATCATTCAAAATCTTCACTTTCTTCCACATTTATTACAGTATATTTGTTGGTTAAGTTCTTCCACTTTGTTTTTCAGGCTGAGATTTCTCTTTGCCGGGTCTACAAAAGAGCTGGAGTCGAAGACCATCCTTCTCTTCCACGGTCTCTCCCCACACGGGACTCATCGTCTAGAGGAACACAATCATCGACACTCAATAAACAGCACGAAATGACGAATCACGCCATGGAAAAGTTCCAAGCATATGGAGTATCATCCCAACAAACCGATGAAAAGATGAGTGAAGTCAGTGGAAGCAGTAGCACAGCTGATATTGGGACCTCTCTTGATCTTTTAAAGCACAACTCTTACAATATCAATCCATTAGTCCCCATGTCCACTCCAAATTCTATAGAACTAGAAAATAGAATGATGCAGTTACATCAGTCAAAGCAAACTTGTTCTTCTTCTTTAGCGCCCAACTGCAGCACCTTATTTGCCAGTTCTTCATCCCATAATGCAATCGATGATCTCCATAAACTAGTGAATTACTCCCAACAAGCTTCAATCAATCACGAACCTGATCACCAGCAGTATCCTAATAACGTGCCTGATCTTCTATCCCATTTCTCCACTTTGCAGTCACAACAGCCACAGTCTCTAGCTGATCTTAACATGATTCCGGGCTCGTTTCAAGCTGCCTTACCCGAGAGATTATGGGATTGGAATGCTATTCAAGAAGCCAACAAAGATTACAACCTATTCAAGTAATCAATGAATTGCACATATAGGCACCTCTATATTGCATGTCCACTACTGCTAGTTTATAGGCTCTCTCTATAATATTCTGATGCTATATATATTGCAGAACCTATGTTAATTAATAATAATTTGTTACTTGTTATGGTTTAGGATTTAATTGTACTATGATTTAAGGCGTTGTAATAACTATTACATCTTTTAACTTCAAGAAAGGATATTTGGGTTTAGGGTTTCTTGCTAATTAATCGAATGCCATTAAATTGTTTGCTTTGTTCTTGATTTTCTGTTTAAGTTTTTTCTATATTTGGGAGTTCAAAGCTGATGGAAAAGAACCTTGTGTTGAAAGCAGATTAAATAATAAGCTAGGGATTGATTGATTTCTAGTATTTATTTAAATATTCATTGTTGTTCTAGCCTGTCAAATTATGTCTCTCTTATGGAGTTTTCTTAGAAATAAAACTGTTATCCATATGAGAATGATAATCTCATAATTGAATATGATTTGCAGAAGACTGCTCACAGATAAAGAGACAATGGAAATGTTAGACCCCATTTCACAAGACAACATTCACAGTTCCTAAATCAAGACATAAAATTTATCTGATTTGGCATTTGTTATTTGGTAGGTAAATTATAGAAGTAACTAATCCATTATGCATGTCCCCTTTCATACTGTTAACATGAGTTAGGGATGCATAAAAGATATTTTTCTATGATTAATTTTTAACCAGATAAAGTTTAAAAGATCAAGAATCAAAGTATTCAACCGATCAAAGTATTCAACATATGTCCGGCTCATTTGGTTCCCAGTTGTACCATCTAGTCCACCGAATTCCATCTTAACTTTTAAAGATGCATCGTACATATAGTGGTGGGTATTTTAACGGAAATCGAACCTCTCGAACTGAAATGGAACTAGAATCGTCAAATTTTTTTTCATTTCCAAAAATTACATGTAACCAAATGATTTTATTTACAAAATACCTGAAGTTCAATGCATAATTTAAGTTATTGAAATAACGGATCAGAACCCAATTAGGTTCCAAATTTTCATATTTTTTGAAGTCTTTATTTTTTTTCACCTTTATAATTTTATTCACCAACCCCACACCCACACACAGCAACTTCTAATCTTAATTGAGACCATTATTTTGACAGATTGTATAAATTGTGTGATTGCGTTCACTAATACAACATTGAACAAAAATATTAGTCTTAGTGCCATTGGTTTCCTTCGTTACCGTGCAACAAAATACGTGCTTCCAACAAGATATCACAAATGACTGCACCACATTGGAATAGCATTATCCTGGCCACTGCACCACATTGTTGTCCATGATTTATATAATCCAATTCATAGGAAATATCCCTTCTTAGATTTTCAAGATTTTTTTAACATTTTTTTAACTAGTGAATATTGATTTGATCAATTGTGTTCATTCTTAGTAAGGTAGGATGCGTAACAATTTTGTTTTTCCATATTCACGTAGTAGTGGTGAATATTTACATGTGTGTGCGCACGTGGGCACGTATCCTAAAGGAAACAAGAGGCAGCTATAGTAAGGTGGATAATCAATGTAGAGCCACAGCTGAAGTGGACGTTGGCAAATTGGCTGCTAAAACAGAAAGAAGGGCTTTTCTTGTTCGCAAGTAGACATGACAGGTCAATTTTCAGTGTTGCTTTCTTTCCTTTTTTATTTATTTTTTAATTTACATGAAATTTGCAAACTTTTTTGTTGCACGTCAATACTAGTAATCTGTTAGTTTAAAATTATAGGATATATTTGGAAAATATGTACATGGAAATGAAACCTTTATTTGGTAAATCCACTCAAGACAAGTAAGGATTTTTAGACAATCTTACCTGAATTTGAGCGGAGGGTTTAACATTATCCTGTACACACAATTTTACTAAATCTAAGAAAGAACACAAAGCAATATAACATTCTCAAGTTGGGGAAATACCATTTGTCCATTCCCATTCGCCCTATAATTTCTCCCTCTAGGTCTTGTGAATACAGAATCTTGGATTGCGTGTTTCTTGGATGAAATGAAAATTGGATTCATATAATAGGAGAAAGATTTTCCATTCCTTAGCTCGAAAGTTATGTGGCCTTGAAAGAGAAAGAGGGATTAAGTTATGGCCTGCATTACCAAGCCATTCAGCTATATCATTGCCTTCTTTTCAACGAGAGGTATTGAATTTACTATATATGGACCATTATATCTCTTTTTTAACAACGTAAATTGTGATAAATCAGCTTCAGCTCAAACATGACTATAACCAAGTTGATTCCCGAGCAAGCTGCTTTAATTTCTGCCTCTGCATGGAAACTTGCCATGGTATTCGTAGTATTCAAATAGAGCGACTCCTTTACTATTTCTAGCTACACCCCCAGCAGCAGCCATCTTGGATCTCCCTTTAAAGCTCCCATCTGAGGTCAGTTTAATTGTGCCAATGGCAGGCTTCCTCCAAGACACTGCAATAGAAACATGAAACCTTACCTTCAAGGAATTAAACAGTGACAAAACAATTATCATCTATAGTACAACCAATATTCACAGGATTCAATCAAAAAACATTCAGAATTTGAGAACAAAGTAATAGGTGAAGAATGAAAAAAATCGTGTGTATATCTGCAAGTGCCACTCTATTAATGTCTGTTTAAACGTTCATTAAATAATTCCTCTTATAATCACTAATATTTACACTTATTTCATCACATAACTATCAATTGAAAATATTACATTTGTACTTGAACAAAAAAGGGTATACTTCAAGCTTGGTCTTGTGCTCACGTCCGCACAAAAACAACACTATAATGAAGGTAAATTGCTTATTGGTGTTGAGGAGGGAAAACATCTGTGCTCTGCTTGAGAACATCCCTTTTATATTAGTAAGGTTGTCAAAAGGATTTCCGTGAGTAAACTAATATAAAAGGGAAGTGGGCGGTAACAGGCTAGAAAAGAGATGCTCTACTGCACTCTTCCAATGGCCATCATCAACAGCAACAACAACAGACTAAGCCTCTTTCTCGGAAATTTATGGTCAGGTACATATATCCTTTTTCTTTACTATGTTAGGTTCCCTTGTTAGTGTACTAGAATCCTCTACACTAACCATCAAAAAATGAAATTCAGTTCTTATGGAGAATTTTTCAGTTGGCGCTATGCTGTTGGTAGGTTTCCCAATGCTGCAACCATTCAGAAAAAAAAAGTGAAGTCAGCAGTGAAAGGATTTATGTGAAAGAGGAAGACGAGGCTCCGAGGCCAAAGGTGAGCTGTGGACGCAGAGAAGGAGAAAGATTTATATGAAGACTCTCTGACAATATTATTGATACACGTACCTTTAAATACAAGAAGTGACCTGACAACTTTCTAACTCTATACAAGATAAATATGGAAAACCTATATTGCTTGGAGAGCAATCCTAGGATATACATGGACTAGAATAATTACATGATATACATACAAGAATACACGTAGACTAAATAAGGAAAAGATATATGGATTGACTTGGACGTCCCCTTAATTATCCCATTATGCCCCCCTCAAGATGGAGGGTGGTAACAGTCCAATCTTGGTACGCAACAAGGCATGTCGAGGTCCAGGGAGTGGCTTTGTAAGGGCATCAGCAAGCTGATCGGAGGAGTTAATGTGGGTGACGCGCAGCTTCCGAGCTTGCACTAATTGGCGCACATAGTGATAGTCAATGGCGAGATGCTTCATCTTGGAATGGAAGACGGGATTGGTGGTGAGATAGGTGGCTCCAAGGTTGTCACAATAGATGACAGGGATGGAAGTGGGGTACACGCCAATCTCGCAAAGTAGGAAGGTGAGCCATTGAAGTTCAGCAGCAGTGGAAGCGACCGAGCGATACTCAGCTTCAGTGGAAGAATGAGCTACGATGGACTATTTCTTGGAGCTCCAGCTAATAGGCGTGTTGCCAAGATAAACGATAAAGGCTCCAGTGGAGGACCTATCTGCAAGATCTGCTGCCCAATCTGCATCTGAAAAGGCATGAAGAGAAAAGACAGCAGATCTATATATTTTTAAACTAAAGTCAATGGTACCACATAAATAACGCAACACACATTTCAGACAATTCCACTGTGACGTGTTTGGTGTGTGCATGTGTTGAGACAATTTATTGATATTGTATGATAAATCTGGCCTGGTAATGGAGAGATACTGCAAGCCTCCAATAATCGATCGATACTCCCTCGCATTGTCCAGCTCGTGACCATCAGAGAATGTGGCCTGAAAATTTAAGGCTAGGTGGGTGGATGTGGGCTTTGCATCGTGCATGTTCACACGTGTAAGAAGATCACGGATATATTTTCGCTGGGTGAGGAATAGGCCTGCGGGAGTGTGTGTGACTTTGATACCAAGGAAATAGGTAAGAGTGCCGAGGTCTTTGAGGGAAAATTGAGAAGCAAGGCGATGAATGAGGTTGTTTAAGGCTATGGGTGAGTTTCCAGTGATTACAATGTCATCAACATATATGAGAACGAGGATGAGTGTGGAAGGCATTCGAAGAATAAGAGAGATGTATCTGTTTGTGAGGAGCAGAAACCAAGAGTGCACAGGAAGTTTTTGAGAGATTCATACCAGACCCGAGGCGCCTGTTTTAATCCGTAGAGTGAGCGGTTCAATTTACAAAATGTAATCTGGTCGTGTTATATCTTTGTACCCCGACTTTTGATGCATGTATACGGTCTCGGTAAGTTTGCCATGCAAAAATGCGTTATTTACGTCGAGTTAACGTAATTGCCACCCGACTTGCACTGCAAGTGTAAGCACGAGACGAACCGTGGTTGGTTTGACAACAGGGCTATAGGTTTCATGAAAATCAATGTCATACCGCTGTTGGAAGCCACGGGCAACAAGTCGGGCTTTGTAGCGATCAATGGACCCATCCGATTTGTGTTTGATCCTGAGTACCCATTTGCAACTTATGACATTATGCTCAGGAGCAGGAGGAACGAGTGTCCAAGTCTTGTTGTTGACGAGAGCGTCATATTCATGGTGCATTGCCTGAAGCCAATGTGGATCACCCATGGCTTGTTTGACAATGGTTGGTTCTCGAGGGATAGATGTAACGGGGAAATGGGCTTGTTTGGCGTGAGACCTTGTTAACATTGTGTGTGTTTTTGGAGGCTGAAGAATTGTTGGTACTGTGGGGGTGGTAAGGTATGCGAGGGGCTGGAGTCGGTGCTGGAGTCAAAGGGTTGGCGAGGTGGAGATGTGAGTGGGGAGATAGGTTGGGTGTTTTGTAAAAGTTCTGTGATGGATTTGGTTTTGCGAGGTGGAGAAGGAGGGGAGTTGGTGGCCGTGGTAGGGGATGGAAAGGGTGATGGTGGTTGTGTTAGAGTTGGTGATAGTGACGAGTCCAAGGGGCTGGACGACAGAGATGGTGTAGACAGGAACGGTCCTGTGATGACCAGCGTTGGTGGGGAAGCTGGTTGCTGCGGCGAGGACGATGGTGACCCCGTCGATGGTGACCCCGTGATATTGCCTTGATCCTTTTGAACAGGAGGGGACGAGGGAACATTAAACGTGGGAGGAGATGGCGAGACCGTCTTTTGTGCTTGTGAAGTTTGTAGTGGAACAAGTTGTGCAAAGGGAAAGATATGTTCGACAAAGACAACGTGACGTGAAATGAAGATTTTATTTTGTTCTTTATCGAAGCATAGATATGCACTTTGAGAACTTGAGTAACCAAAGAAAATGCACGGTTTAGAGCGAGGCTCAAGTTTATTGTTATTGTATGGCCGTAACCATGGGTAGCATAAGCAACCGAACACCCGTAATTTCGTAAAATTTGGTGGTTTTGAAAATAATTTTTCAAAGGCCGTTGAATAGTTTAAATTTACCTTGGGCATTCGATTGATTAGATACACTGCAGTATGAAATGCATAGGGCCAGTGTTGATGAGGAACAGATGCAGTGTGAAGCAAGCTTAAACCCGTTTCAACAATGTGTCTATGTCGTCTCTCAGCGAAACCGTTGTGCTCGAGTGTGTGTGGTGGTGAAGTTAAATGACTAATGCCATGTGAAGAAAGAAAGTGTGACAAGGTCAGGAACTCACCACCATTGTCACTGTATAGCTGGCGAATTTTTGTGTGCAAAAAATTTTCTACTAATGATTTGAATTTGATAAAAATATCTTTTACATCAGATTTTCGCCGGAGTGTATACAGCCACACATACCGAGTGAAGTGATCAACAAACACCACATAATATTTAAAGCCCTCATGAGATAAAACATGGGAGGTCCACACATCAGAGTAAATCAAATCCAAAGGTTTATTACTAGTTAAAGACGAGGAATCAAATGGCAATTTATGACTCTTAACACACTGGCATAAGTCACAATTAAATAAACTAGACTTAGGTGGAACATAAATGGAGTTCGAACGAATAAAATAGTTTAAAATTTTAACTGACGGATGTCCTAGACGACGATGCAAAGTATCAAATGAAAAGAGTTGTGCAGGGTTGGCGTGTTTAGGATCAGGCAAAAGAGATTGGGGCCACACGTACACTCCATCTTTAATTCCTCCTTGCAGAACCGGCTTCCCCGTGTGCAGATCCTTCACAGAAAAATTGGATGGTGAGAATTCAACAGACATATGGTTTTGAGAGCAGAATTTGGAGACGGATATAAGATTTTTGCTCATTCTGGGTACACACAAAATGTTATCAAGTCGAAAATTGGAATTTTGTGATTATAGAAATTTAGTGCCTGTGTGTGTAATGGTTAGGCCCGTACCATCACCGATGTGAATATCATCTGGTCTAAGATAGTTGGAATGGAGGGACAGATTGTTGAGATCTGTTGTGACGTGGTGAGAGGCACCAGAGTCCAATTGCCAATCGGATGAGCTAGGGGAAGCTTGTGCTGCAACATAGGCGGATGGCAAAAAGGGCCGGAATTGCTATTGTTGTCGTGGAGGATAAGCACCAGGTGAGTTTTTCTGGATAGGTGTACTTCGCCATCTTTGACAATACTTTGTTGAGTGACCCACTTCTTGACATAGCTGACATTTACCCCTATAATTGCTAAGCCTGTAGTTTTGAGAGAACTGAGCTGGAGCGAATTGTGAATTGTTTTGGGGCGGCTGGTTTGTATTAAACTGAGACCGAGAGTTGCTGTTTTTGTTGCCGCTGTTATTGTTGTTTGATGGCATGTTGGTAGTGTAGTTGGCAGTCACTGGAGAGAAAAGTTGGTGAGGTGTTTGGTTAGCCTTGATCTGGAACTCGGTTACTTCAAGTTTCTCTTGAAGTTCATCTATTGTGAGAGATGTCTCTCTCGCATTAATGGCAGCAGCTATGTCTCTATAATCTTTGTCCAGACCATTCAGCTCATGCACGGTTACCTCATCAGGATCTAGCTCCTTGTCTAGAATAGACAGTGTGTCAACAATTTGTCGAACTTCACGCATGTAGTCAGCTATTGAGGAATTTCCTTTGTGCAGTCGTGACATTTTTCCTTTGAGCCCCATAATCCTGGCTCGAGATTTTTTGGCAAAGGTTCCCTGGATTTTTAACCACGCCTCATGTGAGAATTTTGCCGAGGTGATAGTAGAGACATATGTCGGCGAAACTGAGCTTAACATTGCATTCAGGATCAATTGATCTTGTCGAATCCAATAAGAGAAATCAGGATTTGGTGTGTTAACGTTATCCACTTTGATGGTGGCCGGTGGATATACCGTGGTCCCGTCAACGTAACCAAAGAGATCATAACCAATCAAACAGCTATGAATTTGAGCATACCATGTAGAGTAGTTTTCAGGATCAAGCTTAATTGGAAGCTGTGATTGTGAATTAATCACAGTTGGGAGTTGATTGACGTGTGAAGCCATGATAGACGATTGGCTTGAGATGAGGGTTGAGGAGGAATCTGAGAGAGCAGATGAAGAGGAGGAATCCATGGATCAAGCGGTCAGGCTATTTAGCTCTGATACCATGAAAGGATTTATGTGAAAGAGGAAGACGAGGCTCCGAGGCCAAAGGTGAGCTGTGGACGCAGAGAAGGAGAAAGATTTATATGAAGACTCTGAAAATATTATTGATGCACGTACCTTTAAATACAAGAAGTGAACTGACAACTTTCTAACTATATACAAGATAAATATGGAAAACCTATATTGCTTGGAGAGCAATCCTAGGATATACATGGACTAGAATAATTACAGGATATACATACAAGAATACACGTAGACTAAATAAGGAAAAGATATATGGATTGACTTGAACGTCCCCTTAATTATCCCATTAAGCAGACTGTAGGCCTATTTTTCCATGATGGTTTAATTTCTACCTTGTCTCTTCTTTTTATAAGTGGCCAAAAGCATTTAATCCTACAGCAACACAACACCAAAGAGGCATTATATAGTAACATACACAGGTACAGTTGATCAGAAAATATAATAAGGTTAATTCATGACGCGACACTGCAGCATAAACCAAGAACCAATCTGCATAAATGTACCACATAAACACTTTCACTTTTGCTTACTCCTTACTCTACCATCATTGGCATCACTCTCATAAAGAATATAACATGATGGAGCAGAATGCTCCATAAATAGGTGTCATAATCTTCTACTAGTTTACAATAATCCAACCCCTCCTGGAGGGGATCAATTAAAAGCGCACACACATTTTATGCAGCATAAGAACCTTTACGATCAGAACATACCAGAATCTAGTTAAGTTGAATTCTCCAGGCTCAGGTTTGCAAGGAATATGAACAAGAATTACCATGTTTACTACGATTTCATTGATTGCACCTGAAGGGATTCTTTCATTACATGCTGGAGGTTCCTGAGAGTTGAGAGCAGACAAAGGCCGCAATCGCTTTGCCCGCACAAAAACTGGAACCCATGGCTGACGCATTCCAAGATTATTATACGAAGCATTTTCATCATCACCACCATTCCTACATCATTTTTCACCTGGTAAAAAATGCGAAAATCGGAAAACAGTAAAATCATCAATTGGAAACTCAGATGTTACAAAATAAAGGTAGTGAAGTGAGGTTGCCAAATATTAGGTTGATGACCTACATGTTATATTCTCAATACACTAGGGACCTCCTCTGTAACTTTCCCAATGTTTTCCTTCAAATTCCTTTCCACATTTGCGATGCCAAAATTCCAAAATTGTACCCTAGTAACATGGTTCATTTTACCTAATAACATGATAAATTGTACACAATTAGTTAAGAATTACAAAATTTTGAACTTGTGAAAAAAGTCAGGCACGTAGAATGAGATTGTTGTTTCTAGCAAATCGATAAAAACGAAGTTTATTTTTGTCAAGAACACCATGTCCATATTAGAATAGGAAGACAGGTCTATGGGCTTCAGATAGACTATTTGGGTAGAATCTGATTTCAGGGTCGAAGAGAAAGTAAACGACACACTAATTTTCTAGAGGTTGAGTTGTTTGTTATTATTTATTTCGTTTATCTTCACAATAGTAATGCATCACATTATGGTGCATGCTGTTTTTTATAACCGATTCAACTAAGCTACCATTTTTCATATGAATTATGCTAAGTGTACGTTCAATTGTTTACATCTTTGTGTACATTACATTGTATTTCAAAAAATATTGGACGGAAAAGTGTGTGTATTTTTAAATCTGTAGCATGATTGTTTTCATATGTAGCACTAGCAATATTTAGCAAGGCTCTAGTTGGCATTAAATGATAGGTTTAATTAAATATGCTTTATCATTTAATGCCAAAAGAGTTGCTTATAGACTGGTCCTAAACACAGCTCATGCTAGACTATTTCAGTAGACACTGATTCCTGGGTTGATGAGAAAGCAAACGATGGCACTAATTTCCTATAGGTGAAGTGGTTTCAGTTTATTGTAATTCATCTTCACAAGAGTAATTCATCACTTCAATTGTGCGTGCTATTGTTATTAACCGATTCAACTAAAATTCCATATTTTTCGTGTCTAGTAGTAGTGGTATTTAGCAGCGGTCTGAATGCGGTTCAATTAAATGGGTCGTATACCTGTTCATTTAAATAGATATATCGTTTAATGCCACATGTTGCTCCTAGATTGGTCCTAAACACAACTGAGGCTAAACTTTTTGGGTAGAATCTGATTTTTGGGTCGAAGGGAAAGTAGATTTTTTTTTTCCTATAGGTGAAGTGGTTTATTTATTTATTTATTTGTTTACTTTAGTTCATCTTCACAAGAATACCGCATCACTTCTATTGTGCATGCTATTTTTATTAACCGGTTCAACTAACATCCCATCTTTCATTTCTCGTGTGGACACAAGGCGTATTTAACAGCGGTTTAGGTGACATTAAATGATTGGTTCAATTAAATATATTGTATATCCATATATTTAATTACACTTATTATTTAATGTCAAACGTGTTGCTTGGTCCTAAACACAATTAATGTGGATAGCATTATTCCCTAATGAATGCTCGGTCAATTTCAAAGAATGATGACATGTAACACCATTGGTGTTAGGTGGCTATAGGTCCACTGCTTTATTGTCCAATGAATTAAAACGTTGTTATCGACTATATCATTACTTGATTTTAGAAGGCATAAAATAGCTTGTTAGCGTCTCACTCTCAATCTCAAGAACATAAAGCAGACTCATCAAGAATCAATATCGTGAATTAAAGGGAGGATTAGCAAGAAACTATAAAAATTTACAGCAAAATAATCACTATGGGTTTTCCGTATCAGTATACAGTAGATTGGGAAAGAGCGGCGTTTAAGACTCCTACACCAATGGGAATTATGATTCCTACACCAAGAACTGCAGCGGAAGTCTTCAACAATTTCAAAGGCCGCCGAGCTGGCTTCATCAAAGCTCTCACCGTTGGTATCTTTTCATCTCATTTTCTAGTGTATTGCTTTTATGCTTGTACATATTTATGTACTTGGTGTACGCTTTCATATATGGGATGCATAAATGTGCATGTACGTACGGGAATTCTTGATATTAAGAGCTGGATAGATACTTCTTAAATTTTGTTGTTAGTTCATTCTTATTTATTATAATCTCTCAAGGTATTGCAGATTTTGAGAGATTTCATCAGCAATGCGATCCTGGTGAGTTTTACTTTCATATTTTGTTTCTTGAATTTGAGACTCTTCTTTCATTGCTTATGAACTTTACGTCTTGTGCTTTTTGCGTGTGTATGTTTCAGATTCTTTTTCTTTCCAGCGTCTTCTGTTAGTCTATAATTGCAAATTCAGAGCACTAATTGTAGTTTTTACTTTCATAGACATCACAGCGATATAAATGTATGTAGAGTAGCTTTTTATGGCAATTAACGATTGTTCTATTTCTTTGCACCTTTTGCTGGAGATTAGCTTGAGCCCTCCTCTTAACTCTGAAGTCTATGTAGGTTTTCTATTCATTATTAATAAAACATGTCACAAAGAAAAACATTAGTGGATCTTCAAGAATTGTGCATTAATATATTTAACATTGCTGTCATTTTGTGTATATGGCTGCTCTCTCTTACTTTTACGCATTTGACATATCGCAGTCGTTTGTTTCCGGTTGCATTGATGTTTTACAGAAAAGGAGCCCCTCTGTCTCTTTGCATTTCCAAATGAAACATGGCAAGTCAAGCCGCCTACTGAGATGGTGCCTCCTGAACTTCCCGAGCCGGTTTTGGGTATAAACTTCAGCAGAGACTCACTACGAGAAAAGGATTGGTTAAAAGATGTTGCACTTCACAGTGACTTGTGGCTACTATCTGTTGCATTCCACATGGCTACAGACTATGGATTTGATAAGAGTGAAAGGTAATATATTTGTTAGATTGCTGTCATTTCTGAGAACTACTTTTTGTGGCGTGGCATTATATTTGTAGACGCTTATATTTCCAGCTTTTGATTTACAACTTTCAGTAGACATTCTGGCTAGCTAATTGAGCATTGGTCATTGTGATTATGAAACTAGTGAATCTTTGTAAATTAGTGATTTCTGCCAAAAACTCAGATTCCCAATGTATGCTACACACTTGCGCAATAAGAATTTTTGAAGATATATCCAATCCAGAAACGATGTTTTCCAAATATATTCCAAGTAATAGTAGTAAACCCTGAGTGTGCTTGTGCCTAATTTATTAACGTGAAAATAACACCCAATCAGAATTTTTAAATTTGAAATTCAAAATTCAGATTTAAAGTTTTTTAATACAAAAATTAGAAAATAATAATATTATAGAATTACATAAATCTACAAACCCACCACCCACCAATATACTCATCTATTCTCTCTCTCTCTCTCTCTCACTTTCCTCTCACTTTTCCCTCCCCACCTTCTCCACTTTCTTTCGACTTTCCGACAGTGCAGCGCCACACAAAGCAGATTGTGACCATCGCTCCTGGGAGAAATGCTTGTGGCATCGCTCGATGTTAACGAGGATGCGACAGTGATAAGACTGGTGTGGTGGTGAGTTGTGCGGTGATGGTGTGGTGGTTTTGCGGGTGCTATGGTTCTAGAGGTAGTAGTGCTCATGGGGGTGTGATTTATTATTTGGATCTTGTGTTAAATTGTGACCAATAAATAATATATGATCTAGAAGAACGTGTAATTGTGACTAAATGTATAATTGTGACTCAAGATTTGATAAATTGTGAGAAATTAATTTGATAATTTGTGACGCAAAATAAGTTGTGACTTATAAATTTTGTGATTTCTGATCTTGAAATAAGTTATGACCTATAAATTTGTGATTTTTGATCAATAAATAAATTGTGATCTATAAAAAAATTTATTTGTAATCAAAAAATAATTTATGATCTATTAATTAGATAATATGTGATTGAGAAATAAATTGTAATTATAAGCACATAATTGTGACCATAATATATTTAATTAACAAAATATAT
>CAIGRB010119773.1:124399-135374 GCA_903798255.1 Fraxinus quadrangulata
AAAAAAAAAAAAATATATTGAAAAAGCCTTCCCTTAAAATGAGTCAATGTCATATCAATTATAGTACCAGCAATTCAGTGCTTGCATGGATTTGGTGTAATAACAAAACGTGTAAGAAAGAGTAAACAATGAGACGAAATAAGAAGTAAATCTCAGACAAATGCCCGGTCATTAAGAGAGAATCTTGGGACTCTCAAAACCATTCTTCCTTGCCGGATTTTCACTCTTCCATCCATTTTACTTCATTTCTTCGATTTCAACGGAAAAAATGGAATCTTTTTCCACTCCCTTCTCCCAATTTTCCTTCATATAAAAATGGAAAGAATTTCCTTCATGATTCTTGAAAGAGGAACCCTGTTGTCACTATTATTAGTTACAGTATAGTATTATTAGCTGTACATTCTTAATTTCACCCAGCGTATTTAAGACCGCTGAAATAAGTTTGATTGAGGAAAAAAATCTTACAGATCTTACAGTATACTCACCATTTCTTCAATCACCATTTCTTCAACATTACCCAATCTTCATTTTCAACACAGACAAGTTTTGGCCACCGTAGGACTAAATTGGGTCGAATTCCTGTTTTGTTGCTGAGGTGGGTTTTGTCTGACCCATTGAGTTGCTATAAGATTTTTGTTGTTGGAAATGCGCGGCGCAGGCGGAACGTTGAATGGTGGCAGTGGTGGTGGTGGTGGTGGTGGTGCAATTGATCCTAGAACCCTGTATTTGAAGAAAGAATTGACGCAAATTCGGAAGGCGGCCCGCGTGCTAAGGGACCCCGGGACCACCTCCTCATGGCGGTCCCCACATAATTCAGCGAGATCCCTTGCCAAGAACCACCCTTTTCACCATCACAACAATGGCGGCCGCCACTCAATTGATGACAATGGCATTCGTTCATCCTCTCAACAACTGCTTCAACTCCCTTTGCACGGTGAAAATGGTAATAATTGTATTGATAGCAGTAGTGCCAACAATAATGGCAATGTGAATGTCGTAAAAAAAGAGAGAAAAGTATTTCTGTATAATTGGAGGAGTCAAAAATCTGAAAGCGAAAGAAGTAGGCAGATTGGTGAGGATGATGTTGAGAATGCTAAGGATGACAGGTCATCTTCGACAGCGGAGGAGGAGAGTATGGATGTTGATAGCTCGATTGATGCGCGTAATGGCGGTGCAAATGATTCCAAGAGCGACAATTGTTTGAGTGACAGGTATGCTCCCGCGACTTTTAAGTGCAAAGGTACCAATTTCAGGCCTTCTATTAGGCGCAAAAATAAGAAGTCGAAGAGAAGTAATTATTCTAGAGCCAGTTTGAGGCATCATAATGAAAACTTGAAGAAACAAAACTTATCGAGTAGAGATGCAAAATATGTAGTGGAGGGTATGTCTGATTTGGGTTTAGGAAGGGATCATTTGGCAAGTTTGGTGGATCAGTCTGATGATACTGAAGATTTTCATAATTTTGATGGTTTAAGGAGGGAGTCTGCCATTTCACCATTGCTTGTTAGGCTTCAGAACAAGGATTGGGTTCATTCACCATCCAAGTTGTTGGAGAGTCGTAGAAAAGATGATGATTCTATTTCACACACTACACCTGCATTTTATAAATATGGTGTTAGGAATCCGAGTACCATTGAGTCTTGGGATGCTACCACGGCATCTTTCAATGATGCAGATGATGAGGTGGATGACCACTTGGATTTGTCAGGGAGATCGGGCTGTGGGATTCCTTGTTATTGGTCAAAAACGTCAATGCCAAAATTTAGAGGGAATGGCAGTGGTTCGCCATCTCTTTCTGATACTTTAAGGAGGAAAGGAAGCAGCATTTTTTGCGGGAGTCAATCCTTGTCTCAAAGAAGACATCATCGGTCATCTTTGGGGTCCAATAAGAGGAGACCGAGTTCAAGGTCTGCAGCTAAAGGTCTTGCTCCTTTGCTTAGCGCTGACAGCCTAGGAGAATCATCTATGGGAAGTGAGACTAGTAATAATGAGCTTACCACAACTTTTGAAGAGCTTGATTTGGAGGCGATGAGTCGGTTGGATGGAAGGAGGTGGTCTACAAGCTGTAGGAGTCAAGAAGGGTTAGCTCAAGTAGCTCTGAACGAGGAAATGCTTGAGGAAAGTTCTCCAGAAAATATCAAAAGCCTTAGCCAGAAATATAGGCCAATGTTTTTCGAGGAATTGCTTGGGCAGAATATGGTTGTTCAGTCACTCATGAGTGTGATTTCAAAAGGGAGGGTTGCCCCTGTTTATCTTTTCCAAGGTCACCGTGGAACTGGAAAAACATCTACTGCGAGAATTTTTGCTACTGCTTTGAATTGCCTTGCTACTGAAGAGACTAAGCCCTGTGGTGTCTGCAGGGAGTGTGCTGATTTCATATCTGGCAAGAGCAAGGATCTCAAAGAAGTTGATGTTTCTAATAAAAAGGGAATTGATAGAGTCAAAAATCTCTTTAGAAATCTGTCAGGGGTTTCCTCATCAGCCATTTTGCAGTATAAGGTTTTTGTCATTGACAAGTGTCACTTACTGCCCTCAAAGACATGGCTGAAATTTCTTAGATTTCTTGAGAAACCATTGCCACATGTCGTATTCATACTCGTTACAACTGATTGTGACAATATTCCCCGCAGTATATTTTCCAGGTGTCAGATGCACCTCTTCAACAAGATTGGCAGCAGTGACATTATTACCCGATTGAGGAAGATTGCCGCTGATGAGAACTTAGATGTTGATGATAATGCATTAGATTTGATTGCTTCGAATGCAGATGGTTCACTGCGAGATGCAGAAACAATGTTAGACCAGTTAAGTTTGTTGGGAAAAAGAGTCACTACTTCCTTGGTAAATGAACTTGTGAGTTCAAATTACCTTTCTTATTTATATCATTGTGTTTGAATCTACATCTTCACTTTACTACTAATCTTGCCTCATTGTCGTGGTTGTACTGTTCTATCTGTAGGCCTATAAAATCTTATGAGATTTTTTAATATTAACATGTTTAATAAAAAGTATCAGGTTGCCAAAATGTTAGCAGATTAGTTTTAATAATTGTTTGCATTTCATACACTTTTTTCAATCTGACTAAAGGACCGCTGAGACTGCACATATCAGGAAAAAAAATATCTACTCAGTTGCTTTAACAAAATTCTAATTTATTGAACAAACATCCTTGGTTCTCTGTAGATTGGCGTTGTTTCTGATGAGAAACTACTGGTCCTACTGGAGTTAGCCATGTCATCAAACAGCACGGAGACAGTGATACAAGCCAGAGAATTGATGGATTCAGGGGTTGATCCAATAGTTCTAATGTCTCAATTGGCAGCCCTTATTGTAGATATTATTGCCGGAACTTACCCAAACATTGATGCCAAGCTCAATAATTCATTCTTTGGTGGAAGAAGTTGTAAGTGCCACTCTACTCATTCTTTCTGGAGGTTCCATTTTGAGTTTTATGATGGTAAATAGATCTGCATTCAAGTTTCCCTAGATAGCTCATCCCGACAAATCAACATGTGGACATTAGCGAAAATATGCAGTATAAAAGTATTACCAAGTATAAAGATAAATTGAAAACTTACAAAGATAAGCTGGTGCTTTGTTAATTTCTTGCGAAGAAAAAAAGGGCAGGTGTATGTTCTTTCTGTCTTTTCTCTTTGGGGTTTGAAGAGAGATGATTAAATTTTAAAACTCTTATTTAGAGCATGAGTAGGATTCAATGAATTCAAATAGAAGTGATCATCTTTGATTGCAGCTAAAATGACATGACACATTATGATATATTTAAAGTTTATTGACTTTCCCTTGGTTAGACCTTTTGTGGTATATTTCATTTGATGCTGTTATGATTGATGTTGTTGGCTAAATGTTTTTGTTTAAACTTTCTCTATTATATCTTATTCCAAAATTATGTTTTTGTGCGCATCGCTGATTCAAAAATTCATCCGAGCCTCATGTCTCTCCTCCTCGTCGGCACCAAAAGGTTTTTGGCAGATGACACAATTATTGCACTACACATCTTTACCGAGATAATTCGCATGATCTAGACCCATTGTGTGCTCCCAACCGACATGCCTATACTCCTT
The DNA here is from genome assembly GCA_903798255.1 of Fraxinus quadrangulata. Lineage (NCBI taxonomy): Eukaryota > Viridiplantae > Streptophyta > Magnoliopsida > Lamiales > Oleaceae > Fraxinus > Fraxinus quadrangulata. Next base: position 128,482 of record CAIGRB010119773.1, read on the forward strand.
TACCTAGAAAATGTTTGGACGTGTAATTCGAAGATTAGCATAAACAAAGATAAGTTGTCATGACGGAGTTGTGTTTATTTAATAATGTAACAGCCAAAATTTGGCTGCTATTTTGCACGACTGCATGATGATTGAATGAGGAAATAGTCCAAGAGATCTTTAAAGTATGAAACATATTATGACAGGTTACGTTGCCCTACCTTACATGGATCTGATAAATCTTGTCACATCTTGGTCATGAAATCAGAAATCTGCTACATATGGCCAGGAAAATGGACGTTCTTCTTGGCCTACTCTAATGGTTTAGCAACTCAGTTATGATGTGCATTTAATGTGAACAAACTTTCTTGGCTGAGGGAACATGTTATAATTATAGGAAAGAACAGTTAAAAATTATTTAATGTATTAACAAGACCACTCTGAATTTTTCCATAAGTCAGATAAAATGGGACTAGATTATCCCAGATCAATTATTTCTGTTAATCTCTGAATCTCCAGTAGTAAGATGATGTCAATCACATTAGAAAGTGTCTTCTTGAAAAGTTAGTGATGAAGCTCAAAGGTTTAAATTGTTCATCTTGTACTATGCAACAAGTTGGTTGTTGGTAGGCCACATTGTTTTTCACTGCGAAGTTCTTGTCATGTGGTTTATTCCACAGTAAGTTTCTGGAGCAGAGGTAGGCTAAAGGGGTGTGATAGATAATGGTAACACAGACACTCCATTAATAGGGTGATACTTGGTTTTCGGATAAAGAAGCGAATCGAGATGTTATGGATTTTCTACTTGTCCATTCAATATGTTTATCCTTCATCTTCATGCATTCAATTGGTTCCACAGAGATTAATGTGATCTCCCGTTATCTTGTTGGATCTACATGTTTGGAGATCACCTCAGGCATGTCATATTCATTATGTCTTACTTTTTCCATAATTTATTATTATTTACTTCTGCCTGCCACCCCCGAAAAATGTCTTGATTAACAATGCTACAAATCATTTATCCATCTAGGTCTGATAGATTCTCTCTTTCTTGAATGGAAGGTAAGGGTCAATTCGTCTTGTTTGAAGAAAAATCAGATTGTATGTGAGAAATTTTTGGGAATTGTATATACAGCGATTCACTAATTCTAATCATTATATATTCTATATTATAAATCCCTAAACTATTCTGTTGGTTGCTAGATCTACTGGCGACTTCTGTCTCCTTGTATAAATAATCAAATATGTGTAGTATGTTGCACTTATAGGCTTCAGCAGAATATTCTGTTGTGTCCTGCTTTATTGTATCTAAAATTTTCCTCGTCTGTCTAAAATTTATTCACATGGTTTACCCTGTCTTCGAGTTATTTACACAGTAAATTTTCATGGTCACATTCATTAAATACGGTAATGTTTACTGTTAAGCATAATTCTAATGTTACTTGAAATGCCTGGATCTATTTTTCAGTGTCTGAAAGAGAATTAGGTAAGTTGAAGCATGCACTGATGCTTCTTTCCGAGGCAGAAAAACATCTGAGAGTTTCAAGTGAGCAGTCAACATGGTTCACGGCAACCCTTTTACAGTTAGGTTCTGTCCCTTCACCAGATCAAACTCAGCCAAGAAGTAGTCAAAGACAGAGCTTCAAGACAAACGAGGAGCATCACATACATACACTCAGAGACGTTACTGCTCAGAAACAGAGATCTGATGCTGCCAATGTCAATCCCGGTCACAGCCAATCAATCAATGATAATGCCTTGGCCATCAGACATAATGACTTTATGAGTGGGAAAATTAAATCATGTTACATGAACTCAAACGCGTTGATTAATATTTGGGTGCAATGCATTGAAAAGTGCCATTCAAGAACTTTAAGGAACCTGCTTCATACTTATGGAAAGCTCGTGTCGATATCTGAAGTTCAAGGTAAGCTCATTTTTTCTAGAAACTCAGGATAGAATTCAGAAATTAAACCATACTTCCTTGTTTGCTTTTAGTTGTTTTTGTCAATCCTTTTATTATATTTATCCTTCAGTGGCTCACATGCTTTGCAATCATATCATGGGATTGGAATTGGAGAATGAAAATTCAGATGCGTAACTGGTGCTTGGAATAACTAACTTATATTTGCAGTTGGTTACTTTGGATGAATCGTGGAAATCATGGCTGAGAGTCATATTAACCAGCATATTCGTGATTTGATCCGACTCATGCCATGTTTAATTACTGAATCACTTTGTGTATTGCACTGGAACAATATTAGCATATTGTGTTCGTTTGTTCGGTATTCTTGAGCCTTACAGCTTCTGTATGCAGGTGGTTTTGTTGCTTATATTGCATTTGCAGGTGGTAATATAAAAACCAGAGCAGAAGGGTATCTTAGTAGTATCACGAACTCGTTTGAAATTGTTCTACGAAGCAATGTGGAGGTTAAAATTATTCTGTTACCCGATTCTTTCTGTCAGAAGCAGGTGGACCCTATCATTTCCATGAAGCGGGAGAACAACTCAATCTGGTCAAGTGCAATAGGAGCCAATTCGAACCTTGATACACGTCAGCAGTCATCAAAGGTATTAAGGGGAAGCTTTAACGAGTCCGAAGGACATCAAATGGAACCCTCTGAGTGTGGAACTGGGAATGATCGGGTGCAGAGAATTGAATCCATTATCCGCGAGCAGAGATTGGAAACTGCACGGCTGCAGGCCATGGAGAAAGGTGCTCATGCATCAATGAATCATTTGAAACCCGAAAGGAATCAAATCCTGCCCCAGGATGTCTCATGTCATCAAAATAACATGGATTCATCAACTTCCAAAGACTTGCCCTTGCAGCATTGGGAAGACAAGTTAAATCGTGAAATCAAAGCTTTAAAGATTAATGGAGGAACTGAATCCCAAATGAACGATGTTATTAAGAGGATCAGCCCTTACCCCATCTCTCCAAGCTTGCTGCACAATAGCAGCTTTGCGCCGAATTTCAGCAGAGATAACTTGTTAGTAATCCTACTCTCAATTTAAATATTTACACAAGTTAATTAATTTAAACTCTGCTTTACTCCAAACATGGTTGGCTTTAATTTACTCTGTATTTTATGATTGGTTAGTTTTAATTACTGAATTTGAAACATATTATGGAACACTGTGTGAATTCTTGGATGGAAAAATTGAAGTTTCGACATTCCCGAGAATACCAATTCTTCCTCCTGGTTCTTAACGTGTCAAATTTACTTGACACCATGAATTTCTAGAAAATATAGCAGTACAAATTGATTGAAGGCAACCCCCCACCCCCACTACCAACAAGTTCCAATTCTTTTTTTTTCCTTTGCAGGGGATATGAATCCAGCTCGGGAGGTGGCTGTTGCAGTCGGCTTTCGTGTTGGAATAGAAGCAGACCTCGCAGAAGGGAAAAGGTAGGCTATTCATTTTGTTTCAACTTTGTATTCAAGAATGAGGTTCATATTCTCCATTAAAGAAGCCTTTTTCACATTTCTTATGTGTTATAAACAGGCTAAACAACGCACCCCAACGCACCAGCACAAAAGTGGACGATATTCATGGAGTAGGATTTTGAATTTCAACTGATTGCTTATGTTTTGTTGCAATTACTTTTCTATATCCATAGGCTTAACTTCGCCATTTTTTCGGGAAAAGAATAGAAGTTAAGGATCAATGAAGAAAATGATTATGTAAAGTTACCATATTTTGCCTTTGCATTCCTCTTTAGGTACAGCCAATTTAATGGGATCGATAGACAATAGAAAGATTTTAGTTTTTACCAAGCAAATTGTAGGCCTGTATATGAAGGAGCTTCTTCCATGCATTGCAGGTTACACTTGAATTAATAGATAAACAATGTTGAGTAATTTTATGTGATCTTTATCTTTTTGATACGTGAATCCAGTTCAGGATGAGGATGATGCAAGAGCCCCAATTCCGCAGTTGGCCGTGGTGGGGGAAATGACGAAGAAATGGTAGCCACCGCCGCCGCCATGTGGCTGCTGTGCCTCTTTTTGAGCCTTCACCATGTTTGGGTGCAGGATTTTGATATTTCACGCTAACATAGTAAGTTGAACTTAGGGTCCGTTTGATTGCAAGAATGAAATTGAGTAGAAAGAAAATGAATTACAAGGAATTGAATTGTCTAAAACTTGTTTTATTAGGAATTGTCAATTAATTGTGTTTGATTGGTATAATTTTTCACATGAAAAATATTGAAATTTTAGATCTTTTGGGTTCGTTTGACTTTGTTTTTCATAAAAATTGTCCATTAAAGGGATAAAATTTGTTACAATTGGGGATATAATTTGTTTCCATTGCGAAAAAAAATTACCTAAAAAAGTTTTTCCCTCCAAATCCATGGGAAAACCTTTGCCTTAAAAAATCAATTTCATGAAAAATTTAGTCAATCAAACATGCAAAAAGGTAGAAATAGATTTTAATTTCCATCTTCCAGGCAAAAAAAAACTACTAAAGCAAGGAAACAATCTCATAAATATTGGCTCGGGATTGATGATTTGGAAAATAATAATGTTATAATATCAGTCTATGTGACACTATAAGATATGCTTAATTAAAGGTAGAATAATGTAACTCGGTTTATTGTACTTCTCATATATCCCTTACTTAGTTTGGTTAAAAATAAGATTTTTTGTATATTTTAATAAAAGTTAATGAAATGTATGATTGAATAGTTGATAAAAAATGTGGATCTCATAAATTATGTAGTTGAAAATGAATTTTTAAAAAATTGGGATCAAACGAGAGCACGATGTCATTTAGTCCATGTTTGGTAGAAATAAAAATCCAGATTTTAATATAACTCAAGTCAACAACTAATTTAAAACACATTTTATGAGACTCACAATTTTTTAACTACATATTTCATCAATTTTTATTAAAATCTAGTAAAAATTTTATTTTAATCCAAAGGAAACGGGGTTTAATGCCATCTAGATTCATCAGTAATCCGCATTTCACGCCCTTGTGACATCAAATTTGTGACTGCGTCTTTTTGCTTAATATCCATGGAATAAAAGCCATTTTTGATAGCTTCAACTCGAAAATACTAAACAAAATTACAAATAAAAAGTCAATTAAAATTTTCCATTATTTTGTCTAGCGGAGTTTAAAATTTAAATAGTGTTCCACCTTTCAAATCGCACTTGTTCAGAAGATGTTTATGATCAATTTTACTTTTTGTCTACACATTTTGTGTGATTACATCATTTACATTGACTATTCACTTGTATACTACTCATTTTTATGTATTTAGAATTTAAATTGATTGTAATTTACTCTCAAACCAGCTGCAATGATTCTTTTGGCAAGACTTTTGAACACTAAAGCTATTTGTACAAAGGGGATGACAAAAATGGTTAACAAAATCCCAAATGTCACCCCCTATTGAGGGGGGCGCCTACTGAGGGTGACACTTGACATTTTGTCAACCATTTTGTCACCCCCTCCTCCCTTTGTACACATAGCATGGTTCGACTTTTGAAATATCAAACCATACTTTTAAGATTAAGAAGTTACTTTTGAACTTAAAGTATTTTTCTTAACTAGAATAGCTTTTAAACGTAGTTGACCTAAAATAACATTCTCAAAAAATTCTCTCATTACAAACATAAGTAATCAATATCACTCTCAAATGAGTTCTCATCATAATTCCTTAAAAGGGAAAATTTTATATTTAAGAAATTAAGTATAATCAATTTCAAAACTAAGAAACAATGTCTAAAACTTAAAAAATCATATATTAATATTAATTAGTCACAAATTCTTTTTCGATCACAAATCAAAATTTTATGGATCACAATTTATTCATTTGTCACAAATCAAAGATTAATAGGTCACAATTTATTTATTGGTAACAAATCACAAATTTTTTAAGTCACGACTAAAATTTTTAAGTCACATATTATTTATTAGTCACAATCAACCAAATAATTAGTTACAAACCTCACATCCGATGCCATCCCACCCACAATCATCGCACCATTGCCCGACCACCACTGTCGCCACCAAAATCACCACCACCTCACCACCGCAGTCAATATCATAACCATCACAACCCAAACACTACCAAAAAATCAGATCCAAAATAATCAATCACCGCCACGACCACCACCAACATTACCACTACCACATTGCCATATCGTCGCCGTCGCCGTCGCCGCCGTCGCCGCCGCCGCTACCACCAACTACCCTAAAAACTCTGACGCTTGTTACTCCAAAATTTTCCCTCATTTTCTACCACCAGCAACGACGCTCACGCTCACGCCCACCACCGTCACCCAAAATTGGCACCAACATCACCACCCAAAAACTGGACAACCATCGATCGCAAAACTAGATCCGATCGACAATGATAGTTGCGCTCGGAGCACAGGGAAGACAAACCATTATAGTCCTAAATCGGCACCAACGCCCAAAAATCGACTATGACCGCTGAGTTTGAGTGCAGTAACAACTGCATCGCCGTTGCTACAGCAGTGATAATCGCTTTGCGCATCATTGCCACTGTAGAAACGATGTCAAGCGACACGTCGTTCAGCGAGCAGCGACGACAACATCATTGTAGTGGCTGCAGCTACGACTCTCGTCGACTATATCATCATTGTGATTGTCGATCGATAATGGAGAGAGAGAGAGAGAGAGAATGGATCATATTTCGATGTGGAGAAGGGTGGGGTGAGAGGGTGGATATATCAATTTAATTTTATAATATTACTAATAATATTAAATTCTCATCTGATTTTTGTACAAATAAATTTTAAATTTGATTGTTGAAATGATAAATTAAAAAATGAGGAAATTACACCCACCCCTACTTTTATATTATCATTTTCAAAAATCTTGAATCAAGTTTCATATTACAAAAATCAGGTTTTAATTAATAATTTAAAAAC
>CAIGRB010119773.1:138014-151536 GCA_903798255.1 Fraxinus quadrangulata
TTATTTTTGTATTTTTAAAATGGTGTAAAGTAAATACTTTAAAAATGTATTTTTCCCTTAAAAAATCTTGTTCTTCGTAATTTCCTATTCCTTAAACATGGGCTGATCGTATACAAAGCCCAATCCTGCTCTACTAATCAAAACATCGGAGCCCATATACTGGCCCCGAGAAGACGACTCCTAGAAGAAGAAGAAGAAGAAGCGACATAATGGCGAAGCCTTTGGGATCCACCGGAGAGTTCTTCAGGCGACGGGATGAGTGGCGAAAGCACCCGATGATGACGAATCAGTGGCGTCACGCCACCCCGGGCCTTGGAATTGCCCTCATAGCCTTCGGTATCTACCTTGTTGGTGAAACTGCCTACAGCAAGATCTACGCTCCCAAACCTTACTCTCACTCGACCTCTTCTGCTTCTCACTAAGAGAAACAGCAAGCACCTTACCGCGTTTGTACAAGGTCAGGATTACTAGCACATATATGTGAATTGTATATATGTAATTTTAATTAAGATGATGAATTCATGTTTGAATATTTTCAATTTCAAGAAATGAATTCGTTGTTAATATATATGTTTATGTTTAGTTTAAGTGTGTGCCAATTGGGCTTGCCTCATTTTCCTTAAAGTTTGGCTCCTATACTATGAATGCGATTATACTCCATGTTCAAGAAATTGTCTTGTTTCTAGTGCATATTCACCTGCATAGACGATTTAAACAATTAAATTCTGCTTATGAAGTCTTGGATTTGTCGTCCTATGAATGTGCAAAGAGAAGTGCTTGTCTTGTTAGTTTGATGATTTTTAGGCACGCATCTGTCAAATCGGATGATTTTTCGTTCCCTCTTTTGTGAGACCTTGGACCTTTTGACTATGTAGAAGCATGTGTAAGCTAAACAAATGGGTTAAATCCATTTAGATGCAATGGAAAAATTAATCTGGAAGCGAAGACAGGGATGCAAGTGTCATAGACAGAAGAATAATTATCTTAGAACCAAGCATTTGGAGAAAGTTGCTTATATAAAACCTCCGAAAAGGGAATAGAGAAGTAGATATATAATCAAAGTTAAGATTATTAGCAAAAAAAATCAAAGAGCTTCATTTCATAGGGATAAGGTCACATAAAGATGTGGAGGGTTTTGATATACAGGGATCTGATCATAGAAAGATGGAGGACGAGTTTTGTTTCATAGGTTTAAGATCCTAAAAAGATGGAGGAATTATATCTAAATTGATTAATAAAAGGCATAGCATGGATGTCAACAATTTGTCTATCTTTGTTCAAGATAGAAATGTTTTCTATTATAGAAAGATACGGATCTTGTGGTAAGGTATTACAGAGGATGAAGGTGAAGATAATAATCTGTTCATGTGAAATCTTGTGATCGAAGACAGTTGTTCACCTATTTGTGTTTCTTGCAAAGTTTCAAAGATTGTACAACTGCCTACTAACATGCACTGGTATTATAAACCATAGCCTTCTCGTGATTGTACATTATTTTGGAAGAGCATACAACAAAATTAGACTGCTTTCCCTATGTTCCATCTGATTCTCTTTGTGTAACAGAAAGATGCACTTAATCTCCCATAAAATCGCCAAGACAAAACTTTCAATTAAGCATGATCCTATGCAATAATGCAAATGGAAATGGAAATGCTTAGTAATATGTATAATCTCCAGTCATGGTTTCCATCATATAGAGCAAACTTTAGCCCCTGTTTGGTGGCCCTTTTTTTGGGAAAATATTGTTTTACATAGTGATTTTTTTTGGAAATTGTGTGGTTAAAAAGTATAGACAAGTTTTGGGTTTTCGTATAGAATATTTTATTATGTGAATGTGTTGTTGAAAATGAGCATATAAAAAGTTTTTAGAAGAATGGGAGACAAACAAGGGCTTTGTTTCTAACAACATCAAGGCTAATGTAAATATCTCTATTTATGCACGCCCCAATCTAGGAATACAGTTATATAACGTCTCATAACTTCAAAGAAAGGCGTGTGAACAGTGACCTTTTAACCAAAGCGGGCAATAAAAGCAACACTTGCACTGGGAATATATAGAACGTTTAGTGCTTACCCCCTTCTCTGGCGTACGCTTTTTCAGCTAATTGGAATGTAACCAGGGTGGCTGGAGGAAAGACATCGAACAAACTATTATTTTTTAACCTTCTTCAGTTTTTCCTTTTGCTCTTATCATTAGTAACATTTTCAAAAATAAAAGTAAGTTGGTTAGATTACGTGTTCTCATTTCCATGGCTATATAGTTTTCTTGAATGCACAGGATGAAATCTGATGTCAAGATTAATCGTTGCTCCATTGATCTTGCAGATGAATGCTGGCGCCAGGATTGAAGCATGACCAATGTTCTCATCCTTCCAGTTTCTCTATCAATGTTCAATAAAGTATTCAGACTACTTTGTTGCCTTTAATCGGCAGATTATTTGAATTCGTAATAAATTTTACATTGATTTAACCTGATGTTTGACTCAATTGCTGTTAATTCAATCTCTTTGTGTGCACCTGTTCACCCCTGTTTTTTTGGTACCTCTAGGTTCATCAACCTGTCTTGAAGCGGGTTTATGTTACTCCGATTAGAATGAAATTTCTAAGCATAAATATAAAAGCTAAGAATTAGAAGTTCCGTACAATCCCATCATGGCTAGGACTTTGGAGATCATTCTATGCACAGGAGTACTATTAGGATAAAGATACTAGTGTCCCTGTACGAGTCTCCCCCCATCCTATCACAGGGGGCTAGTTGGCATTGGCCCTGGTAATGTAGCATGATTCGTACTATCAACCATTTTCGTTATCCTGTCTTAGGCCCTCTAGGCTTTCTTCCCAGCTACAGAGATGACTTGAATGATCTCTTGAACTTCACTTATCCCTTTCCTTTTTTAACGCGCATGAGATGATTTTGTATGATGTCTATTCTGAAGGTCTTCAGGTCAAGCAAATAGACAAATGATTTAAGCATATGGCAAGGGTACGATATCGTAATAAATAGTATAATAGATCTACGAGTTCGAATGATTGTTCCCACAAATACTATTGTTCAATTCCTAATTTTCTTATGTCCAACTCCTAATTGACGAAAAAAGGTGAATGTGGTGATTGATTATCTAAATTATTTTAATTATCTTAATGCCACCTACATGCAAACAATAATCAAATTAGGGTTTTAAAGATGATATAAGGGCATACAATTTTATTTATTGATCACATTTAATTTGTTTGTCAATATTCTTTACTTATTATAGCCTTTGGTCGACTTTTTCTTAATTATAAATTTAGCTCTTTAGAGTTCGAATTGATTATATTTAACCAAGTAATTCACCATATCTCTTTGTGAATTCCGAGAAGCCTTAATTAAATGATTTAAATATCTAAAAATTCATATAACAACTTCACTAACCATAAAAGGCATCTCTACTCTTTTATCAAAATTGAATTTTCAATTTAGATACAAACTCACATATAATTGAATTATTGACCAAGTATTTCAAAGCAATAAATTTCATAAGTAAAATCACGTATACAAAGTTAATGAAAATAAAATTAAAGGGTTTCAATAAGCTACATTGTACGTCCTAGCTCCTAACAAAGAGTTAAAAACCAAGAAAACATGTTGGAATACATCACCGGATTTTGAAATAAGATGAGAATAATCTTGCATGAAAACTTTCTTATTTCCCAGCTCAAGGCTCAAACCCTTGTTCTTGAATCATTGATCTTGATTTTCTTCTCCCTTTGTCGATATCTAATTGTCAAAATTGTGGACTCCTTTGTTCTGAACTAGAAAAAATCTTTATAAAGTATCTCAGATGATTCAAGTGTTTTTCACAAAAAAATTCTATAAAGAACTTTTAAAAAAAATGTTTAACCAAGCCCAGTTGGATCGAATCACAGGTGGTCACAGTTTGCAAAGTTGCGGAAAATAGCTTCCCCTAAACGTAGTCATATCAACGAGCCGAGCCGAGCCCGAACCCAAAAAAAAAAATGCGCTCAAGCCAAGCTCGAGCTTTTTTGGCCCGAGCTTGTTTTGGCTAGCGGCCTAGCAGCATAAAAGGAAAAACTGTCTACTGGGCAGATATTAAAAAAAAATTTAATATACGGGCCGACCCGGACTCGGGCCAATACCCCCAAATTGGGCTCGGCCTGCCTGGCTCAATGTGATCGAGCCCGAGCAGGGCCCAGCTCGGACTTTTTCCGAGCCGAGCTCGAGCAGCTCGAGCCTTTTTGACATGGCTATCTAAACGGTTGTGGTTTGCAAATCGGCGGCGGTTGCAATTTTTCTTTTTTACTTTTTACTTCCATCAATTTTTAACATTTCCGTTTTGGTCCTCAAATTCGTCTTTTATTCCTCCTTCGTCCTTCCATAATTACAACATAGATCCTTCACCTTGAAATATTTATAATTTGCACCTCGTCATTTCGAAATCATAAAGTCTAGATCCGATTCAAGTTTCGAAAGTTCGCAATTTAGTCTCTAAACTTTCCAATTATCACATTTGCCTCCTAAAACTTTTGAATTTTATCCAATTGCCCCAATACTTCTTTCGATTAATTGATTGCAATCCGGATGACGTTCAAGTATCCGAATAAATCTCCAATTAAGCTCAAAATCACCATTTTCACACCAATTGCACTCACAACCGATCTTCACTTACAGAGTACATAATTGCATTTAATTAGGTAAAAAAAAAAAGGCTCAATTAGTCATGTTACTAAGATTAAAGGCATGGATAAACATGTAAAACACATTTATAAGGAAGATATGAGCTTCGTTTAGAGGGTTTAACACTATGAGCAAATTTGGTAGTTAACAATGGGGGCTAGTAATGGCTTTAAAAGAAATAATATTCATATATTTAATAAAATTATTTATTAAGAGAATGCGTAGTTAAAAACGAGTTTGAGAAAAAATGAGGTTTAAAGAATCTGTATCAAATAGGGATAAATTCATTACCTACATCGAATATTAAATAATTAGTGCAGAGCTAAAATGATAACTTTATCTTTTCCAATTATTTTCCCACTCGAGCAAATATTTTCTTCTACAGTTTCCTTGAGATCAAATCGCAGTAATAATTTGATCGTTACCAAATATCTTCAACCTGGCTAAGTGGCTTTACCCAAATTTTAATACTTTTCGACAAGTGTGTATGACAGTGTAAGCTTTTGTTCGAATCTCATTCTTTAAAACTCGTTTATTTTTAAATTCATTTTCAACACCTCACATTCTTCTAATAAAATATTTTTTGCATAAATTTAAAATCTTTCATATTTTTTAACTACGTATTCTCTAAAAAACAATTAACTTTTACAAAATCTATTTACAAAAAATGGGGCTCAAACAAGGACAAAATGTCAGATTCGAATTATGCAGTCCTTCAAAATTGTAGTTAGTTAAGTCATAAATATTTGTTGCAAATAATTGCAAGCTGGTGATATAAGCTATTGTCTTGTAAGTAGGCTTGGACATGGTCCCATTCAATTTTAAAGATAATCGAACCGGACCAAAATTTCTGAGTATTTAGTAAGTAGAATTGTTGGATCCAAATTTAATTATGGAATCAAACTAGTTCGATTATGTACCATAATTAATAATAACCATCCTAAGGAAAAAACTGATTCAGCAATTATAATCCTCCTAACCAATGCTTTTCTACTTTCTTCTTTATTAAACACCGTAGCCATAATACCGCCATTATTATTTCGTCGAGTGAATATTGCTTGCTTTTCATCAATCTTAGTGCTCTTATATGCATAACAAGCTTTTAAGTGCTCTACATGCTAAAACTTTCATTATTATATCAGCCTTAAATGTTCTCCCACAATAATTACATTTCACTTTGTGTCCCATAAGTATCTTAGTGAAATTTCTGACCTCTCATTAGGTTGTTTTTCGTTTCTCATTCGAGGACCTATATAATAAGAAAGAGCAATTATGTTTTTCCAAATTAGCCTTCATATGCCCATAAACTGAGTTTAAAAATGAAGAATGATGTAGAAGTGCTTACGAATATAGGATTTGATGGGTGTTTTTTATACACTTATTTGAACTTTAAAATATAGACATTTAATAGTTCTTTTTAAAAATATAGACATTTAATAGCTCTTTTGAACAATTATAGCCTAATTTATTGTGTATTTCGTTTATTAGGTGAAACTCGATGAAAGGAAGTGAATTTGAAAGAAAAAAGCGAAAAAGGGACAAGATCCAAATATTGGAGACTAAAGCGTAAATATTCAAAAGTTGTGTTGAAGCTCACGATGAAAATTCGAGAATGCTATGGGTCAATTGGATGCACTTTGAATCGCCTTAATCGGATATCAAAAGAGAAAGTTACGACACAACATTGAAGAAGGCACAGAGTGGGAGTCAGTAGCGGGTAGCGCTCGAGTGTGTGCCTAAAGACCAGATTTGTGGCGCTGCAGAGCCACTACATGGAGCCTAGGCGCAACCCGCCTCCAAAAATTGGGTTTTCAAGTGCAATTCATCTTTTTAAAAGTTCAATTCAACTAAAACTCGTCGAAGACTCAAAAAAGACATAAACACAACTTTAGTTCCACACAACTTGGGGGGAGAGAAGAACATATAGCTAGGGTCCGAAGACTTTTAAGGTTGAAGAATATTCTTGGTATAAGATCCAATTTTTTTCATGATCAAGATTTCAAAACCTAGTTATGAATTATATACTTTTTTGTTCTTCTTTCATTATTATGAGTACATAAATTCATAGTTAGGGCAAGGAATGTATTCTATGTGTAACTCTTTATTTCTTTTATTCAAGATTCTAATTCTTGAACTACTTATGTGTTGATTTTATTCATAAATTTAATACTTTGAATTATTTGGTCAATTATACAATGATTTTGTGAATCTATTATAAATCGAGATGTGTGTTTTAGATTTAGACCACATAGTAAAATTCGATAATTTAGTAAGAGATGCTTATACTAATTATTGTAGTCATTAAATGAATTCTTAGAACTAATATTACTTTTAACTAAGGTTAATTCATATAGAGATATGAGATTAAATTAGTTAAATAAATTCAATGAGAACTTGCGAGGAGTAAATTGAATACTTTAGAAAAATTCAACCGAATACTATAATATTAATGAATCTTGATTGGCGAATTAAATGAGATCCATAGATAAAATTGTAAATTCTAGCGTCCACATTCGTATTTTTAAAATTCAAATCGATAAATTGTATACGTTAGATTCATTTAGTTTAGTTAGAATAATTTAAACATCAATCACAGAATTATTATTTATTTTCGATCAAATTAAAGTTAGAAATAATATAACCAATTGTTAGATAATAGTTCTCGTGAGAACCATATCTGGACTCATTGGTCCACTATATTACTTGATATCAATTCTTATTTAGTTCTTCGTCTAAAATCGAGAATCGAACCAAATTCATCATTTTTTTATTCTACCATTTGGGTATTTAACCTAAAGAACCAAATTGAAATGCTCGATTTAAGTCAGGTCCGATTCAATTCAATTTGAGAGGTTTGCCCAACAGAAGTTGTAAGAATGATATTTTGTTGTGGTGAGTAGGCAATTTGTCAAGTCCCTATTTGGTGTGACTTAAAATGTTGATAATAATTTAAATCAAAATTTACAATTAATTTTAATCACATATGTTATGGATGTAAAATTTTTATCAACCTTTTAAATTTTTTATCAAAACTATTACAAAATCTATTTTTTAACTACACGAAGAAGCTAAATGAAATAGTACAAGTATGAGATTGTTTGAGAAACGGAGTACATGCCAAACTCGTATATCAAAATATATAGCCCCATGTTTGGTACTCATTATTTTCAAAATACATTTTTTATTCTCTTATTTTCAACCACACATTTTTCAATAAAATAATATTACACGCAAATTTTAAAAAAATTATTTTTTAACCACATATTCTCCATCAAATCACTATTCGAAAATATATTATTTTTTTTTACAAAAAACAGGGCTCAAACAATTGTAGATGGAAAGCACAATTTTTTATTTTTTTTTTTAATTTTTTGTATTGTTTTAAAAAGTGTAAAGCATAGTAAAGCGTGAAGGCCAAGCTTCGGTCTAGGTGTAAAGAGTGTTTTCTTATTTTAATTTTTTAAATGAATCTAAAAATTATTTAATAATTAAAGAAAAAACATAAAAAAAGCACTTATGCACAAAAAAATTTAAAAAAAACGCGAGGCAAGACAAGGCGAGGCACCTCGCTTTGCGCCTAGACACTTTTTACAACACTACCTTTTATATACGCATTTTTTATAATTGAAATATACATTATTCTCTCACCTACTCCAGTTATAACCCTAGTTAGAAAACATCGATGCAGCACATCAATGAGCCGCCGCCTCAACGCTTTTTAGAGCACTGCCATTTATATACACATTTTATAATTGAAATATACGTCATTCTCTTACCTACTCCAATCATAACCCTACTTAGAAAACATCGATGAGCCGCGGGTAGAAAGTTTTACGAAATGAGTCTACCTATTCGACCTTGACGTTATGAATCTTTCCCTTAACAATTTAAGTTGTCGAGGGTTAAGAACACGTCAATTACATGTCAATTATCAAACGATGGCCAAGTCTTCTATAAGTCGAGGGAGTTGTCAAGTTTGAGTGTGCCTTGATATGAATCTTCTCCTAACAACGCTCGTAAAAAGACCTCGTAAAATATTATGACGATTTTCGTGTCAAGGACACCCATATCCTGCATTCGCTCTACAGATCTCAAAACATATTAGACACCTATCCTCTGTACACATCAAAATTTGTCGAACGCCACCAAGAGAAGATGTCTACATATATAAACTCCATTCTTGATGGTAAACTTCTCGATCTTTTCAATTTTCATATTTTTACACTGCAATTTACACATGATTATTCCCATTGATTTGATTGAGAAAGTGATAACAAGATCACAACCATCGTATTCGAGGTATCTAGATCGTTCTCCAGTGACATTAGAGTGGAAATGCTATCTTTAGAGTCGATTTTTAAAGGCTTCTGCTTCTTGTAGAAGACTTTTTGAAAAAGTTACTTTAGGTCTTTTTTTTTTAGAATTAGTTTCAGAAAATTGTACAAACATGTTCTAAGGTAGTTTCTTAGTAACAGAAACAATTTTTAACTTTTCGAAACATTTGTCAAACAGGCCCTTAATTATTTTAAAATTTTCTAGACATTTGATAACTTTTTCTTAATTAAAATTTGATTTCAATTTATGAGTAATATTATTCATCATCATTAGCATTAAGCACCAGTTTAGGTCGCAATTACGTAGCACTAAATGGTAGATTCATTTAAATGCAAAGTTATATAATAATTGAACCTATAAATTGTAGACATATAGACTGGTGCTCCAAAATTACTAGTGTTAGATAATATTACTCTCTCTCTCTCTCTCTCTCTCTCTCTGAGAATAAATGGTTACCGAAAATCAACACTTAGAGATTTCCGTAAATTCAAATTATTGATTGCATTTGTCATTCCGTAGAATTTATGTATTATGTAATTGTGTGTTACAATATAAATGAAATCTCAGATGAAGTAATTAACTTATTAAACTTCCACTTTTGCTCCTCATCGGCCAGCCGTCTTGACTGCTCATTAGGAAATCAATTGAGATGAAATAAAACCACGAGGAAGTCAAAAATGGGTGAACAAGAGACCATAGAGAAATTATAATGGTGTGGTTTTAATTAGGAAAAGAAATTTAAGGGAATTAGAACGAATTGATTATTTCTCATGTATGCACCAATTAATATGAAATATTAATCATTGTAAAACTTCGTCACTCATTTGTTCGTTTATTAAAATTGGCTGGTAAAATCTTCAACGAAATTATAATTAAAATTTTAAGATTATATTCATTCATTTTTTTCCCATCCTTGGCGTGTGTATCTATGTTTTTAGTTGTATGCTGAGAAATTCATCTCATCGCATTCAATAAAATCAATTCTATAGTTGTCAATTATTAATAGTAGGATTTAGTTAAAAAATTGAACTTTCGCAACTAATAATAAATACAAATATATATATATCATCATGTATAAAAAAAATAAAAAAATAAAAAATTTATGAAAAAATGCTCGATCGATGGAGTCCGTCATCGGTGCTAAAATGCTCGTTTAGTATAAGAGGTGTTAGTTATTTTGTTTGTCATTTAATCAGCTTATTACAACTTTCCATGTATCAAAAAACACAATATTGAAACATTCGTAGTTGCATCCTTATCCGTTATAGTAGCCCTAGAAATCATACTATGCTTCACTTAAAATAGTGATAATCACATCAATCTCCACATTCTACCACATTATGTACAAAGAAAATAATATTAATCCACAATGGAGAAAAAAAAGGGTTCGGCTTAATGACCAAACAAAATTGGATGCTATATAAGACAATGTCATCGATCAAACATTGGTCGGTAAAGTTTTTAGTCACTTAAGATTGGAACAATTTTTTCATTCTCTATTGTGACCAAACAACATTTGGTCACTAAAGAATAGAGCGGGAAAACCCGTGTTTTTTTGCGCGGGGGACACTCTTAATGACCAAACATTATTCATTGATGCGTTGTTTCAACAATTAATGAAAGATCTTGATAAACCCAAATGACCTATTTTGGAAAATCTAGCAATGAAATGGCCATTTTTTGAATTTTTAATTTGATGTTGGGCAAATAGGGACATTAGATAATAGCCGAAACTTGGTAACTAATTAAATTGGTGGACAAATTTAAATATAGGAACAAAAATGGAAGGTAGAATCCGTGTGGCATAAATGTGAATGCACAAGGCATCTTCCTCTCCTATAAATAACCTTTCTTTCTTAAGAAAAACCACGCCATTTCAAGAAAACACTCTCTTATTCTCATACATATCAACAATATTTGGCTTCTTGTCAATTATTATTTCATCTCGATGAGTCAAGGCGGGAGGTTGGGAAGAAGAGGCCGTGGTCGGCAAAGGGTGAACATGGCCAGAATGGAGAACGATAATAACCTACAAGTTACTTTCTCCAAGAGGCGCGCCGGTCTATTCAAAAAAGCCAGTGAACTTTGTACCCTTTGCGATGTAGAGATAGGCGTAATTGTTTTTTCTCCCAGCGACAAGGCGTTTACCTTCGGCCACCCGAATATCAATACTATCTGTGATAGGTTTCTTTCGCAGAATAATGATCCACCACCTTCCGATCCTGTTACCCAATTGGTTGAGGCTCACCGCACTTCCAACATCATTCAAAGAAACCAGGACCTGACTAATGTGGAAAGCACCATTGAATCTCTTAAAAGGAGTAGCAAAGAGAAAGAAGAGATTAAGCTCGCGGGTATAGCCCAACAATGGTTCCCACCCTCCATTGATGACCTCGATTTCCACCAGCTTCAAGACTGGTTAGGAAAATATGCTCATTTCAAAAACATGGTTGACAATGAATTGCAGAGGGCTTCAAATCCAGGGAATCAACACTTCCCTACTCATGCTGGGACAGACCCGAGTTTCCCTGTACCCGGCGACGCAAATTTAGGCTTTCCAGGTTTAGTCCCTACTGGTTTTGCCGCACCCAACTATGGGACTACAGCCCCAGTTACTGTCTATGGATCAACAGTTCCTGCAGCTTCGTTTGGTGGTGATGGGATTAATACCTTTGGAACAAGCGGATTCCCAACTCCAACTCATTATGTGGCCAGTGGCTCTAATGACATGGTCCTGTATGATTCGAGCAACCCTAGTAATTATTTGGTTCCAGCCGGAGCTAGTGGGGGAAGTGGCCTTAATGCTACGGTTGCTCCGTATGTTCCAATGGGTATGGGTTCAATATTCCCGACTTATGGGATGGCTAGTAGCTCCAGTGTCACGGCACTGCCAATGTTTGATCCAAGAAACCCTAGTCCAGGTGAAGGTAGCTCCAGAGTCACGGCACTGCCAGTGTTTGATCTAAGAAACCCCAGTCTAGGTGAAGGTAGCTCCAGAGTCACGGCACTGCCAATGTTTGGTCCAATAAACCCCAGTCCAGGTGAAGGTAGTTCTAGAGTCGTGACACTGCCAGTGTTTGATCCAAGAAATCCCAATCCAGGTGAAGGTAGCTCCAGAGCCACGGCACTGCCAGTATTTGATCCAAGAAACCCTAGTACAGGTGAAGATAGTGGGGCTAGTGGCTCTAACGCTGCTGCACCGCCGACTTACGGTTCCAGGGCTATGTGAAGAAATGGTGATGGTGGCAGCAGTTTCTGAATCCATTTCAATTGAATCATTGTCCAATTAATTACGTGTGCCCTTTAAGATTTTTATTGTTGTCTTTTGGTGGTATTTGATTTCTCCAATACCCTTTATTTTATTTATGTTGAGTGAACTTGAGTGAAATTTGTTCTTGTTGGTCAAATTTAATCTACTTTTGTTGCCCAAACTATTGTATTTTGATATCCTGATGAATGATTTCACTGTTCTATAAAATATATTTCCAATTAAGTAAGTGGATTTTCAATTTTTAACATGGAGCTGAGTTCTATTTCTTCAACACAAAACATCAGTTCTACTGAAACATATATACAATGAACAAATTGATTTTTCAGCACTCAGGATCTCTCTTAAATTTACTTTCTGGATTTATTTCATTTGGAAGTGTATTTGGGAATCAACTAATTTAAAAATTTAGAAAAGGTTATCAGATGGGGGAAGTGAAAAGAAATTCAATATAGCATTTTTGGTAATTCGGTACACTCTTAATTTTATTCATGTTTCTTTATGCTGTGAACCTTTAGGCCTTGAGTTTCAGTTTTGAGTTTTGAATTTATTTTCAGTTTTCTATTCTGAGAGTTTATTTAATATTACAGGATGCGTTTGATGTATATTCTAAAAAATCGTTTCTCAAACTAAAAAATTGGAAAAGACATTTGGTTTGAAATTTTGAGAAATTATTTTATCGCATTCAATGAATTTGATTATTCCAAATTTTATGGCTAGTTATCTTTTGATTGATCTTGGCCCATTCGTCTTTCATGAATATAAAGCATTACAAATGAATTTTGAAATAAAAACCTATCCCAATTTTTTTACTAACAAGAAATTTACATATAATCAAAAGCTCGTTATGCTTACACAGATCAGAAAAATAAGAAACCAAAGGCTGTATATTATATGAGGATATTGATGCACTATCTCTTCAAATAACATCGGTATAGCCAAATATATTCTTACAAAAACATGCAATCAAATGGTCGTGTATCACTTCTTCGGGAGGAAGAACACGGTCTGCTTCTTTCTGTAACGAGTTGACATCTTTATGCGCAATCCCACGAGGCACAATATGCTTGAAGTAGTTCAAATTCGGATTGATGTTAAATGCTAAACCATGAGAGGTAATGCCCGAGGAAATTTTGACCCCAATTGCGCCTATCTTTCTCTTGTCAACACAAACTCCAGTCTCGCCTTTTTGGACTGCACAAGCTTTGTTTCTTTTTTTTTTTTTTTTTTTTTTTTTTTTTTTT
>CAIGRB010119773.1:155576-169858 GCA_903798255.1 Fraxinus quadrangulata
AAACAAGAAGCTCTTGTTATTTTTCATTGGTTTATAGGCTGATCACATTGGTTTTGATATTACATGAGATAACTGCAAGTGTTGAAAGAGTATTCTCTACTATAAATCTAATCAAGAGTGACTTGCGCAACAAAATTTGATACGACTAGTTGAATGACAATTTTGTGATTTCCATGGAGAAAGATTTTTTGGAAAAATTGAGAATGAGGCAATATTGCAACGTTTTCAAAACATGAGATCTCGTAAAATGCAGTTGTCTAAAATCACAGTTACAGAATAGGTTATATTGCGTATTTCTTTAGTATTTTGGGTTATTTTCATATATATATAATTTTTACGTTTTAGTGCGTTTACTTATATATTAAATATTTTTTTTATATTATCTAACTAAATATTAATGAATGATCAACGTCCGCTCTAGCTGAACTTCAATGCTAGGTCCGCCCCTGACTGTAGCCCGGTCCAGCTCAAATCCAAATCTGCCATTGCATGAGAGTTGATTTCATGTTCATCATCAGATTTATACCGCACCTATTTAGGAAGACTAAAAACATTTGATGTAATCACCGTTTTTTCCCCTTCTCTCTTCCTGTTCTCTTTTCTTTCTATTTTTTTCTGTTTCCTTTTGAAAAACAATTTATTTCCTGTTCACTAAAAAACAGTCAAAACATCATAAATATATTGAGTTCTATATAATATGTTTAATCTTGTTTTTAGAAAAAGTAATGTTATTCGTAGTCACTCATTACGACAGTCGCCTTAGGCATACATATGGCAGGTGGTTATTTGATACATTACTATAGTGAGACTGCAAATAACATTATTCATTTAGAAATTCATTTCCTAACCAAACAAGTTTTGGGCATTCTACAATATTGAAAAACTGAAAAGGTTCGAAAACAGCAGTTTTTTTATAGCTTATTAATTATATTATTTGCTCTGATAATTAGTTAAATTGAAATGGTGGAGTCTCATCAATTGCAAACAAGAAGGATTTTGAATATCCCCTTAACTTCCTTTTCACCGTTTATCCTTGTCCCCTTGTTTAATGAACACAACAGACATACATATACAACGTTAAAGAGAGTTAGAGAATTGCAAGAGAAGTTAAAAAAAGAGAATAGAACAAAATATCCACATAACCTGCAAGAAACACATAGTTTAGTCCTCAGTCATGTATCCTTGTGAAATGTCGGTATTAGCAAGATTTGCTCACAAATGCACGAGCAAAATGCATTTTTTTTTCTTTCAATTTAAATCAAGCGTACGGTTGTTTTTCGGATGAAGACATTCACGAGAGACCTCACACAAAATAAGAAATAAGTGAGGAAAACTTAGGTGGCTCATTTTGACCCACAAATTCTGTGGGGCCAGGCATATTAGCCAAACATTCTCTATATACATTCATTCTTGTGCACATGAAACTGCTAACAAAATGAAATAGAATTTAGAAAAGGACACAATTGTTTATCGAGTACTTTTAAGTACTTACAAACTGTGAATAAAAAGTATTTTTGACTAAAGGGACATCTGAATCAACTAAATACCGGATTATAGATCCTGTAGGGTGGCGACTGCTAAGAATCCACTTGAAAAAGAAAATAGTAGTTAGAGAAGAAAAAAATGTTCAAGCAACACAATCAGGAATTCAGGATACAGTCAAAAGAGAGAAAGATTTCACACCATGAAGATATATCAATCAAGATCTTCTTATGCATCCAATCCAAATGATATCGAACATGTTCTTAAACCCTGAAATAAAACACATCACTTTGTTTCTTAAAAGACATCAGTGCTGAACCCAGAGCCGCAATGAACCCAGTAAAACCTGAGGTTTGAGTGATGCCAAAGACTCTGGATAATGTCAATAGAAGAATGGAAGATGGATTGAGGGTCCCTGCAGCTATTAGTACTAATCTCCATCGCAGTTACCGATACAAGGTTAACATTATGAATAAGTTAAAAACTGCTGCATGCTAAACCCAAAATTGAACATCCCTCTACCACGTCTAAAGTTCTTCAATTTACGCCTTTCCGCTCCCATTGCATCCTTGAGGGAGATGAAGCTTAAAACATGTGCGCTGACTTCAGTTCGCCAAGGTCCCATTTTCTTCAATTCTCTGAAAGTTCTTTTCTTAGGACTAAAAGAAACTAGAGAGTCAGAAGCAGATAAAAAGCACAAATCCCCATTACTCAGAAATTTAATGGGCCGATGCAAATCCTCAACTTGCAACTTGCAATAGAATTTCACGTCAATGCTAAATTCTTTAGCCCAGGAATCTTTAACGCCATATTCTTTCATTACCCATGCCTCAAACTGAGCATCCTCATAAATATAGCAGAGACAAAGGCATTCTCTTAGTACTCCAATATTGATCCAAGAGACATTTTTAATATAGTGCAGGCTAAAGTGAGGTGGTGGTGGGAGGAGCCTGAACTGTTCTGTCTCCAAGTCAAATGAACTTATAAGCTCAGAAGGTTTTTGACTGGCAGTTATCCAATGAAGTGCCCCGTTCACAAAAGGATCAAATGGTTGCTGTTTCAGCCAGGTAGGATTCTCAATCCTTCGCCATGAATTTGAACCAAGTGTATGTATGTCTGCCACCATTCCTCTTGAATGTATGGAGTTGACAGGATCAACAGATGTCGGACACAAGAAACGGATGACCTTGTACTGCTTGGTTCTTGAACAGAAACCAAATGCTGAGTAATTTGAGTAAATATAACTTGCCGTCGATTCGGCAAGATGAGGAAGTTCTGTGTATTCCCGAAGAATAGGATTGCAAATACTGTAGAAAGGTTTCGAGGGTGAATTACAGTACAAACAAAGCAGTCCATTACATGAACCAATAAAAGCAAGATTTTTTCCACGAAATGAGAAATCAGCATTTATCCTGCTTAATGGATGTAGATGACGGAAATGAGAATGACTTATCCTATCGTCACTGCAGCATGAAGACAAATCGGCTTCACCAAGATCAAATGTATAGAAATACAGATATCCCCATTTGCTCCCATGTTTTTGAAGAATCAGATTGCTAGTTGTGGCGAGAGCTCTAGCCAGATGCACTTTGGCAAAATAGGGATCCTTGAGCAGTTTAAGGATTGTCTTGCAAACGGACCTACAGCATAATATATCCTTTAAGGGAAGTCTTGAAAGGATATCAACTATTATATGAACAGGCAACTCAAGGATAGGAAGTTTTATTCCACTTGTTGATGTAGCAGAAGAAGCAGCAGTCTGGATGCACCGTCGTTCAACTGTCCAGTTTTTACAATTTTCTTCACTAATTGTATTTCCAAGTCGCCTTTTGCGTCCACGCAACTCCATTCTCCGCCTTCTAGCTCAGAACTCTGTACCGCAAAAGAGGGACAATTGAAATTGTGGAATTAAACGTCCCCTACAACCTTCTCTCGACCAGTAAACATATTAGTAATCACTAATCACAACTGATATCTAAGTACGTGGAACTTTAATGATGTAATCTTTTTTCCAAAACAGACGCATATATTTTCCAAATCCGACATGGGTTAGAATTGAAATTCATAAAATCATTTCATTTATCCAAATCTAAAAACGCAAACCCAATTATAATTTTCCAATTTTCACCAAAATTATTATTTTCTTTGAAATCACAATCAATCTCATCTTCGTAACTAAATTAACTCAATTTTAAACCATTTCACGATAGTAATCACAACTGCAAATGCTTCATCAAGTAGAATAATCAAAATTCAAAATCGAATCAAGGGATCACGACTTTAAGATCAATCACATATATGTACATAAACAACAAGAAGGAAAATGAGAACTTGCCATGAAAAGAAAGAATTTCTCGCCGGTCGTCTTTTCAGCGTCTTGCTCGCCGCATGAACCCTAATTCTTATAGCTAAAGAGAATCGATGAATTGTATAAAGAAGAGTGAGGGAGAGGATGACCTCATGACCCAAGTAATAGAGTCGTAAACACATCAGATCGACACGGAAATATATGAGATTTTATGCAGACAAAATAAATGGGCTGGACTTCCGTTGAAACCTAGTCTTGGGTTAGACATCATTTTTAAAGAGATAACTGACACAAATAGCATTAGACACAGGCAAAAACGAATTCTAACACTTTTTGACTTTATGGCGTGCATTGTCTATTTTTCTTTTTCCTATTTGAACTTGAAGCTTGTGGTGATCGCAAGGAATTTATGAACTTTGGGAATTGACATGTTTATCTAGAAATAATTATGATTCTGTTCACGACGACTTTCTCAAAAATAATTTAAGTTTTTTGATTAGTTGCGAGCTTATTAATTTTCCCTGTCAAGTTGAAGAAGTCGTGAACAAAGAATTCAAGTCTCTAAAAGAAATGGAAAGAGTTCGTTTCTTCCTCGGATTTATGGGTCAGCTCCAAATACTTTTCATCAGAGGATTACTATTACTATAGTTGTAGGAATTCTTCGAAATTATTTGATCTATAATTTTTCAATTTTCAATTTGTCAATAAATAGTAAGAACTTTAGCTCCCCATGGATATTTTTATTTTATTTATTTTTTCTATATCTTATTGACTCGAGGTACACTTGGTACTGCTGGTTAACGGATCTATCTTACTTGGTATCTTTTCTGTACAATTCTCCATACATTATAAAATAAAGTAATTAAAATAAACTGGATATCTTTTAGAGTATTTACATGAGTCGGGATATTTGTTTAATTTTCTATTTTCTAATTTATCTACTCGAAGTGATTCCATAATCCTAAGTCGAGAAATTTATTACATTTATTTATCTTGACTTATAGTGCCTATATTTAGTTGTGATCGATCTTCTAAAAAATAAAATCCTCTTTACACTATTATTTAGACCTTGTTTAATCTTCATTTCTTTCAAAAATACGTTTTTCTTTATCTTCTTTTCAACCACACATTTTTCAATATAATAATATTATACGTAATCCAAAAACTTTTCGTTCATTCTTAATCGCACGTCCTTTTTAAATTTACTATTATAAAACGCATTTTACATCAAAATTGAGGCTCAAACAACTCTTTAGTACGTACAATCAACTATCAAAGCAGTCATCAAAAAGGATGCAATTGATATTTTTTCTCTCACTTCGCATTTTCTAGCAAATCAATAATCATAATTTACAAGCCCTTTCTTGCATTCTAACGGAAAACAAATAGAGTGAATCTAGATTTTCTCGTCTTGTTTAATAAAATAACAATGTTATTCATAGTGAAGATTATCGATAATTATCTTGTGTGACATGTGCATGATGTTTATTATGTGATGTGTAAGACAATAAAAAAATATCACATTATTGCATCAAATAATAAACTACATTACATGCATATCTACATACAATGGGTTTGGAGGTTAATTCAAGCCAAAAGTGATGCGCCATAACAAGTCACACAAGCTCTCAACAAAGGCATATCAATCAAAATTCCACAAAAGACAGATTTATTAGGAAAGGTATCAATATGTTGCAGACATAACCGTTAAAGAGTACAAATGAAACAACTTTTAAAAGAGCAAAACTATAACAAGTCCAATCATCGTATAACGAGATGCGCCCAAAGTTTATTTCAAAATACAATGTGTAAAGACATATTCATCTCCATCGGTATGTAGCTCAACCAATCTGTAGCTCCTACCACATTTGTTGTCGGTTGTAATGGTTGTTCTCTTTCTTCTTAACAACAATAAGTCTTGCAAGACCGTTAGAAACATTCAAGCTAGTGAGTTGATTTTCGTGTTCCTTGACCTCCTCTGAAACGTTATCGTTCTTTTCTTCCTTTTACACTTTCACATTTTGCAAGGACATTATCCTTCTTCTCAGCATCTCCATTTGACTCCCTTCTTTCTTTTCTTTTATTGCATCTACAAGTGCCAAAAGCAAGTGTGCCTTCAGTGTGAACGATGATCAATTTAAAACGCCTTGTTGTTATTCAATAGCAACTGTAAATTATTCCGGTGACAAGAACAATGTTAGTCCACATTATTTTCTCATCGTGCACCAACAAGTACCATATATACAATAATAATTATGCATCTCTACCAAATATGGTCCAAAATGACAAAATTGATAGATTTATCAAAAATTTCTCGATCCCAAATAAATATAATAATGCTAAGTGTACATTCTTTGATGTAAGCTTTCTTTGACATCGCCCATGTTTTAAAAAAATTGTAGGTAGAATTTTTTTTTAAACTATTCAATGCTGTACTGCCACGTGACATAATGTAAATAATGATGTAAAAGACGTACATGTAACATAATTGAAATAAATATCATAATCATAAACGAAACAGAATAACCAAAGCATTTCACAAACAATTCCCAAAAGAACTTACGAAGTTGATAATACTGCACGTTTTAAAGGGATGAATCGCAGGACGGGGACCATATTCCCCATCCCCGCCTCGAGGCTACCTTTGTTGCTCATCCCCACCCGAGTACCCGATTATGCAAAGAATCCACGTCCCGTTCGGGATGAGGTCCAGTGGGTATCAACTTTTTTTTTTTTTTTTGCTATCGCTAACTATATATTTTTAGTTGAGATAAATATTATATATTCGCCCCCATTCAGATTTTTTTTAATTAGTCTTCAAAATGTCCACCTTAGAGTTTCACTTAGGACCCACAAATTAATTGAAGTGCCTCCACACCTTACATCCTTAGTGACTTATGTACCCTATAACAAATATCTTATCTTATCTCTATCGAAAAATTGTTTGAAGTAACGTACTATTATGTTTCTTTCTTATTATTTTCGTACAAATGTGTATATTGTACTCTCGAATTAATATACTGTATTACAAAAAGTATCGAATTGCACAATACTAGAACGTGTTAAAGTAGATAAAAGAAGAAATAAAGCAACTTTGCTAATAATCACTCTCATCTTTTATATTTAATTATTTATTAAGAAATATAAGTTCTTAATCATTAATTATTTTCACAATGACTAATAACAATTAATTATCCCATAAAGCAATACACTTGCCTTTTTTAAAATGTATAATATGTTCGAATATGAGAAAATTTAGTCACCTCGGGAAATGAAAACAAATGTATGGAAGAAAAAGTTTCCCTCCAAACGCTGTCGAAACTGCACGCCCTACTGAGTCAACAACAACTCCAACCTACAATAATGGTTAACCGACTTGCCCACCGACCTCAAACATACTTTTAGCAAGTGATTTTTTTAAAAAACAATTGAGTTACGTTTATGATATTTTATTTTGTAAATGGGATATTGAGATGAATATATAGAAAAAAGTGTTATATATTAATGGAAGATAAACCGGAGCTCAATAAAATAAGCAAATTTTCACCTTCTATTATTAGTTAGCACTTAGCAGAGTTTTTATAACATTCATTCCACGTGCGACACCAACAGCAAAGTAATTTATCGATTATGTTGGTTGTTCATGTTAAGAAATATAAAGTTATTTTATTTTATTGTTTATTAAGGGTAGAATAGTCTTTTCAATTTTCTTTGTTTAATATATATATAATCTCTTTGTATTTAGGTTAAATAACTTTTTATTGTATTCAATTGCATAATGGAGAATCAATGAAATCTTAGTCTCCTCCTTTTTTTTTTTTTTATTGTTTAACATGGTATCAAAGTTAAGTTTAATGGGACGAGGTTTAATCTCAAACAGAACATTCGTGGATCCAAATCCGCGGTGAGTTGGCTGGGGGTTGCAGGGAGCTAATTGTTTTTTAAGAAAAGAGACGATTTCGAGAGGATTTTCATTCAATTTTTGCAATCTGGTATTTCGTGTTTCTTACTTTTGCGATCTTGTTTTCTTTATTTTTTTTTATTATGGCTATTGAAAAGTGACTATTCTCTTCAATTTGTAAGTGTGAGGTTGGATGGAAAGAATTATAGTTACGTGATGAGAAACTTTCTTAAGGGTAAAAAGATGTGGGGATATGTTAGTGGAACTTCTGTGAAATCTAGGGATACTAATGAGGGTTATGCTGCTTTGATAGATGCCTGAAAAATAAACAATGCAAAAATTATTACTTGGATTAACAATTCTGTTGAACATTCCATAGGTAGAGAATTGACGAAGTATGAGACAGCAAAGAAATTTTGTGTTCATCTGCAAAGGTTATTCGCTCAATCAAATTTTACAAAGTAGTATCAATTGAAGAATGACATACGAGCTCTTCAACAGAAGAATATGAGTGTTCGGGAATTTTATTCTGCTACAACAGATTTTTGGGATCAATTGGCTCGTACAAAATCGATAGAATTAAAGGTGTGTGCTGCCTATATTGCTCGTAGAGAGCAGCAACTGTTGGCACAATTTCTAACAGCACTTCGTAGTGACTTTGAAGGATTTAAAGGTTCAATTTTGCATCGTTCTCCACTTCCTTCTGTTGACTCAGTTGTCAAGAGTTATTGGCTGAAGAAATACGTCTTATTCTGAAAAAAGAATTCTTTCTACTTCTAATACTTCCATGTTAGCAGTTTCTTTTAAGTCACTCTCTAATAATCAGAATAAGTTTTATGCAATGGCTGCCTCTGACGAGTGAAGGTTTCTATAAGCAGAAAGGTCATTGGAAGGATCGATGTCCTAATTTGAGACAACAGAATCAATCGCAGCAGCAATCTCAAGCTTGGAAGCCTAGCAACCAGTCACAATCTAATGCTCATAGACCACATCAGTGTTATAAACCACCACAGTCTAATACTGCAGCAATAGTTTCATCAGGTCCTTTCACTAATCCTAGTACTCTGGCTGAATAATTTCAGAAGTTTCTCTCCTTACAGTCACAAGCTATATCTGCTTCTTCTTCCATAGGTCAGCTGCCTCATAATTCTTCGGGTATGTCACCTTTTGTATGAGTCCTGAATTCTGGTGCTTCACATCATATGTCTTCAGATTTTTCATCGTTTGCTTCTGTGTCTCCTTCGTCTTCTATTCATGTCATGATTGCTGATGGCACTCCTATGCTTTTAGCAAGTATTGATTCTGTTGTCACACCTCACTTATCTCTCCCTAATATTTATTATATTCTAAAACTCACATTAAATCTTACTTCTATTGGTCAAATATGTGATTTTGGTAATTTAGTCATTTTTTCATCTTCTTCTTGTTATGTGCAGGATATGCAGTCTCAGAAGTTGATTGGGACATGATGTAGGAAGGGGGACTATATATTTTGGATGAATTAAAAGTGTCATTACTGATGCTACTAGTGTTGATTTATTTTCTTTTCGTTTGAGTCCTTCTTATTCTAGTTTTTATTTATGGCATTCTCGCCTAGGTCATGTTTCGTCTTCTCGTTTGAGATTTTTCGCTTCTACAGGGGTTTTAGGAAATTTGCAACCTTGTAATATTTTTTATTGTAGTGGTGTAAACTGGCAAAATTTTCAGCTTTACCTTTTAATTGAAGTATTTATGTTTCTTCTTCTCCATTTGATTTGATTCACTCTGATGTATGGGAGCCTTCTCCTATTGCCACAAAAGAAAGGTCTCGATATTATGTTTCTTTTATTGATGATCATACTCGTTATTGTTGGGTTTATTTAATAAAATATTGTTTTGAATTGTTTAAGATATACTCAGCCTTTCGAGCTCTTGTCAAATTGAAACTAATGGATGAAACACGTAGAATACTTGATCACGTTTGACATATTCCAGATTTGAAGAAATTTTCATTTCGTTGAGTACTTTTGATTAAAAAATGTACACGTTCTCTGGAGGAGTTGGAGTCTTGAGGGTTCGAAATGGTGTTCGTGTTGTATTGGATGGCAGAAGAGTTCACAGTTATACATTTTGCAAGGTCGAACATAATTTGTGAAGAAAACTAGAAAAGTCAGCACAGATTTAGTACCGTGTTGGATATTCGATTTCGTACTGTACATTTGGGATTTGGTTCGGGGTCCATATTGAAGAATACTACTTAGTCAAGTTTGGAGGATATGTGTAATTCCGCTTTATCACCATTACATGTGGTTCCATCGTATTCAATTGTTAGGGATAGACACATTGGAGATAGGTACTTGGACGCTGATTTGGTTGTTTTTAACGTTTTTGAAGGTGTTAAGACTAGCTAGGGCCTTCTATAAAAGTATTGGTAGTTGATTCTACTACATGGTGTGCTTTGATATTGTTTGGTAATTTCTAATTCTTTATGAATTTTGGGGAACCCGCTGTTTGGGTTTATGTATCCATGTTGAATACCGTAGAAGGGGAGAAGTATTTTGTGTTCGAAAAAGTTTGGTTCTTGTTGAAGAGTTCGAATATTTCGTTAAGTTGGATTTATTTTTCCAAGTGGAAAGATCTTGAAACTTCGTTCGTTGCATCGGAATTTGTGTCAGATGGAGACTGTTGGATTTTTTTTTACCCAAATCAGGTTAAATTCTTTGAGAAAATATTTTTTCCTTCTTTGAATATGTTTTTATTTGAAAATTATTGTTTCCTTTATTTCATGTGATTTTTTTTTGTCTTGATTTCGTCTTTGTGGTATTCTAGGGTTTGACATTCACCGTTATAAATACTAGACTTTTTTCACAAATTTTGTATTAATGAAATAGAGAATAATTTATATAGGTACAATTATTGTATTTATTTTTCCCATATTAATCAATTGAATAAAATATTCCGTTTCTCTACCGATTAATTTTTTTTTCCTTTTATCTTGTTGGTTGCTTGCAATCATATACTTCGTATCGTGTTATATATATTACATCGATTCGTTTTATTTCCCAACAACAATAAAAAAAGGTTAATTATATTATCACCACATAATTTAATTACTACACTACATTATAATCACACCATAATTAAAATATATTTTCAATAAATACAGCACAACAAATTTACAATTATATTCCTAATCATCATTGCAGTGTACTCATTAATCATCATTCCATTATTAGCCTTCATCTTCCCCGTGTATGTCCATATATATTCCCAATGTTCATTTCCTCATGTATATCTGTATATATGTTTGAGAAAAGCCAAAAAACTAAATCTGAACTTATCGTTGTTGAGCAAACTCTATTCATGTCTTGTCTCTTCCCCTCGATTACCGACAAACTCCGACGACCAACAAGATCTCCGTTCGTATTGATTTCACTCATCATTAACTCTTTAATAATATATAATGATGAGATTTTTCAACTTGCTATTGAATTTGTTTTATTGAATAAGAATCTGAATCAATGCATTTGTTATGGAAAGTTTAAAGCAACGTTTCCTATTAACTGACAGGACATCAAATACTTGGTGGAGGATTTGCTTGTGTCAAAAACAACTATTTTTTGTGGAATTCCTAGACTTAAAGTATATGATCGAATACTCTCTCTCTCTCTCTCTCTCTCTCTCTCTGTGTATGTATGTGTAAATATGGTACGTTTTGTGGTGCACATAAGATAATAATAGGGTTATTCATGTCTTTTGCTTATGATTATTTTAGTAAATAAGAAAAATGTGGTGTGACAAAAAAAAAAATTGTGATGGTAATATAATTGTCCTAAAAGAATTCTTGAAAATTGAATAAAAAGACCTATATGTCTCTCGTCATTTAAATAAGCAAGATAAAAGTATAAATAAAAAAGTTTAACAAAGTATTTTTCCAATGCTAACAAAATATTTAGACAAAAACTATTATCAGAAACAACATGTACTAATTAAATGAATAATCGTCATTGTAAATGTGGTATACCTAATAAAATTTATGGTAAGAATATAATGAGTTTTCGTAAAATTACTAGTAACTTTTAGGAGGAACATCATTGTTCTCGCAAAATTTGTAGTTAATAAATAAATAGTTGTTGTTAATGCGTGAGTAAAGTTAATTAAATTACTTTACAGACATAATCAACTTGATTGACTCCCATTTTCTAAAATTCTTTTTTTTTTCCAAATTTATTTTTAACTACACATTTTCTTACTAAAATAGTTTTACACATGGACTGAGGACATATAACATTTTCTATGTTTTAATCGCTTATTCTCGAAAAATAACTTTTCACAAAATTTATTCTAAAAAATCTCCACCAAACATGACCTTATGGCCATATTTGATTGCAACGAATTCTATGGAAAATGTCACATTCGAGGAAAACGAATTCTATTTTGACCATTTGACTGAAACGTGAAAATAAAAATCGAATTCTAGAGCACAACTACTTTAAATTACATTTTCTTTGTTTTCATGAAAGAAGAAATACTGTGGGTTTTTATTTTCCAACTAACATGGAATTGAAATTCATTTCCACATTTGTCTATCAAACAAATGAGTTAATTGTTTCAATAATCATCAAACTTATACTATGGTCACGATTTACTCACTGAGCTTCAAAGTGCTTCACATTGCTCACCGAACTTTGCTCGTATGCATTCCATCAATCACCCTTAAAAATTCGTTACCTTATTCGCTGACGTGATTAACGAAAATCTGATGTGACAAGTTACGGTCGTTAAATAAATTACAACTCGGCTAAACCTTTACTACTCATCCAACTTACATTTTGTAAAAAGTTAACTCATCGAACTTCAAAATACTACACAATTGTCACTTATTTTTTGAGATGTTGCATTCTATTCATCATCCTCCATATTTTCTTCACTTCATTGTAAATTTATTATAAGAAAATTCCATGGGTAAGTTACAACCATCAAAATAATTACAATTTAGTCAAACCATCAATTCGCAAAAATTATCATATGTGAAACGTGACTTCTACACCCCCATAAACTTCTTTAAAATTCAATAAAAAATCCTCAATTTCAGCCCTAAAAAACCCTAGTGATAAGTGCATTTTTACACTTATTTAAGCCTTTAAATTAGAGTATTTGTTGGATATTTTAATAAATTATGGCTTAATTCTATGTATATTGTGTTTGTTAGGTAAAGATCGATGAAATTGACGAAATTGGAGACAATGAACGAGAAAATGGTGAAATTGCAAGAAATCTAAAGTTCGGGAATCAAACTTCAAATATCCAATAGTTGATTCGAAATATAAAACGATGATTGAAGATCACACATGATCAATTTGATGCAATTAGAAGTCAAATGGTTGAAATATAAACAAAATATTTTCAAAAATCAATTTCCAACAGAGCAAGTTATGCTTCAGATTTTCAGCCTCAAATTGAAACCTATTTTTTGCACAATAAACGTTTGAATTAGAAAAGTGATATTTCTAAAACAATCATTATGAATGCTTTATTGGGTTCTAATGAAGTTTATGGGGTCGCGAAAGTCACACTTCATAGCACTCACCGAACTTTGAGTTTTAATTTTTTTAACATTTGTAACTTACCACGTGGAATTTTTGTGCGAACATTAGCAATGAAGGGAACGAAATATGACGGATGATAAATGGAGTGCAACATTTCAAAAATCAGTGACCATTTGAAAGCATTTTGAAGTTCGATGAATAAACTGTGACCAAGTATAAGTTGAATGAGTAATGAAACAATGGTTTGGTTGAGTTACAATTTTTTTAACGATTGTAACTGCCCGTCAGATTTTAGTTAGCCACATCAGCGAATAACGTAACGAATTTTTGAAGGTGATGGATGTAGTGCAAACGGATAAAGTTCAGTGAGTGCTGTGAAACATTTTGAAGTTTAGTGAGTAAATCATGATCATGATATAAGTTTGGTGATTATTGAAACAATTAACTCTAAATAGTGGTGGCAATGGCTCGGCCCTAACCTGCAAGAGTCGAGTTCGTGGCTCGTGAACCACGAGCTTGGCTCGTTGATTTTTGGCGAGCTCAACTCGTGCCCGAGCTCGCCAAAACGAGCAGCTCAGTTCGTCGAGCTCGTCTTATTTATTTATTTATACTCTAAAATAGTGGTGGCTCGGCTTTGCCCTAACCCGAACTCGTGCTCGCACGAGCCGAGCTCGTGGCTCGTGAACCGTTGGTTTTTGGTGAGCTCGACTCGTGCCCGAGCTTGCCAAAAACGAGTAGCTCGGCTCGCCGAGCTCGTCTTATTTTTTTTTTAATTCTAAACCTAATACACACACACATTTTCTAAAGAAATATATATTAAAAAATTGTTTACAAAATATATCTTGAACGTTGCCTTTTTAAAAATTGAGTTTTGTTTTTTGTTTACCATTTTATACTATATTAAATCTAAAAAATATATATATACACATTTTGTAAACAATTTTTTAAATATACATTTTCAAGATATTATTATTATTATTTCTTAAAAAAATATAAACCATCCTCCTTTATCCGGGTTCGAGACCGACTACTTTAATTTCGAGTATACGAAGTTAAAGTAGTC
>CAIGRB010119773.1:174034-203035 GCA_903798255.1 Fraxinus quadrangulata
AAACATAAAATGGCCAACATGATTACGGAATTACTTTTCTGTTTTTCTCCTTTAGATCTTTTACTACTTTGTCCTCATCAACAAATGGGGCTAAATACGAAAAGCATATTTGGCTAAATTTAAAGAATTGCAATTATTTCTAAAAATTAGATTTTTAATAAATTTTAATAAAAATTGATAAAATATATTATAATCTAAATTTTAATTTAAATTAAAATAATTTTTATCGAAATTCACTAAAAATCTGATTTTAATACGTAACAAATAACGGTATACAATTGAAAAATTGATAAAAAATATGGTACAGTGAAATGTGCGTTAAAAATAAATTTTAGAAAATATGGGCTAAATTTATCTTTAAGATTTACTTATTAAAATATTTAATTATTTATTAAGCCAAACATGCTCTTACGCTGCTCTTTCACTTTTCTCTCTCCCTGCGTGTATACATACACACGTATTGGTACGTCAAAGGTATAATCATCCAGTGATCTACGAGTGCTGTGAGGTATCAGATGGAGGAGTTCCTGAAGCAGTGTCAACAATCCGGTGACGCGGCGTACAGTGCGCTCCGATCACTCCTGGAGCGACTGGAGAACCCGAATACCCGAAAAGATGCCCGGATCTTCCTGGCGGAGCTCCATAAACGATTCGACACTAAAGAAGCGTCCGAGAAGTGCCTCGAGACTTACCATTTCCAAATTCAGGACATCTACGTCGAACAATATGAAGGTCCACCCTCCATTTCTATACATACATATGCTTATATTCGTGTTTATAGTGTTTTTGTGTATAATACGGATGTGTGAATCTAAGAGAATTTGATGGTTTATGTGTAATTTGGTGGAGCGTTTGTATGAGAAGTTTAAGTAAAATGGTAAAAAAATCGGAAGATGGGACTCGATAACCAAAAGAATGAACGTTATAAGAGTTTCATTCTGAATTCTATGTGGATGAACTTCATGGTTAAAGAAATCTTGAATCTTGTTTAGGAAGGATCGGTCTATTCAGCTGGGAATTTTTTTTTTTTTTGTAATTTACACAATCCTGATTATTTGAATTACATGAGAGAATCGTTCAAGAGTTCCATTAGTATTTTTATTATTTAATTTTGTTTATTAAGAAATTAATTTAAAGCTCTATTATTACAATGAATTCGGTTGATTGATTATTTAGGCTAAATTTGGCTCATGAACAAAACAGTAAGTAAATGCGCGCACAAAGACAACTGCAAGAGAAATTTGTTAATTCATGCATTTAATTCTTTTCTTTTCTTTTTCCATTATGTTCAAAATGTTTTTATAGTTGGCACTTGCTCAATTAGATAGGAGAAGGAGATGAAAATTAGTTTTCACTGATTCCACTTTTCCCTTCCACCGTCCTCCATGAAATCCTAGACCCAAACAGAGCACAAAGCATGTAAAGGGTGATATAATTTCTGAAAGCATTTAACGTGGTAGCCATGTTTGTGATTGCGAAATTCATTGGTCGATAGAGTCCTCTCTAGCCCAAAACGAGCTAAGAAATCCAGATTGTGCATTTAGGACACATCTACAACTGTTCCTGACCTTTATTTTGGTTCTTTTGTGTACTTTCAGAAGAAATCTAAAGAAGATATTATCTTTGAATTTTCCTGAAACACTCTGATTATTGGAATCCTACTGAGTTCAAGAATAAAAGCTAATTAAAAACTCATTTTTAGTGATCCATCAATATCTAGGATTCCTTAATTGCCCATTATTTTCTACTGGATTATTTCTTATCATTTTTTGCTTTGCTTTTAGCAATGGCTTTTCTTTAATTCTATTTGGGCGCAATGCCGATCATAGATTAATCATACCGTTTAGCTGTAGGATACCTTCTCTGACATATATGCAAGTAGTTAACTGGAAGTGTAACTTGTGATTTGCTCCATTGATATTTCCTATTGCTCTTTTCAGGTTTCAAGAAGAGAAAGAAACTAACACTGATGGTCATACCTAGCATCTTTATACCAGAAGACTGGTCCTTCACATTTTATGAGGGACATACCAGGCAACCAGATTCTATTTTCAAGGACAAGACAGTTGCTGAACTTGGTAGTCGCAATGGATGGATATCAAAAGAAGACTGGTCCTTCACTTTTTATGAGGGACTTAACAGGCACCCAGATTCTATTTTCAAGGACAAGACAGTTGCTGAACTTGGTTGTGGCAATGGATGGATATCCATTGCAATTGCTGAAAAGTGGTCACCCTTAAAGGTCCGTGGTTCCTAAAACTTCCAAATGCAGTCTTATTTAAATGTCATTATCTTTCTATTTGTACCTTGATCTTTGGTTCTGTTGAAGACTGAAAATGAGGCATCTAAATGTGCCCAAATATCATTTTGCAGGTTTATGGGCTCGATATTAATCCAAGAGCAGTAAAAATTTCATGGATAAATCTGTATTTAAATGCTTTGGACGACGGTGGCCAGCCAATTTACGATGGGGAGAAAAAAACTTTACTTGACAGGGTTGAGTTTCATGAATCCGATCTGCTATCTTACTGCAGGGATAATCACATAGAACTTGAACGAATTGTTGGATGCATACCACAGGTGTGAAATATTTATTCTGAGTATTTGCTAAAGAGCATCCTTTCTGTGTGACTAATGCTCTTATTGCATTTTCGGTTATCCAAATTTTTTTGACAGAATCTTCTCACATATGTATTTTCCCATTTCTTTTCCTTGCAGATTCTTAACCCTAATCCCGATGCAATGTCCAAAATGATTACAGAAAATGCCAGCGAAGAATTCCTACATTCTCTAAGCAACTATTGTGCTATCCAGGTTATTTGATAAATCTGTTCTGCCGTTGTTATTTGGTGTATAATTTCAACTTAACATGTTAGCATTTGAAGTCCTCATGCCCAAGTATAAAGGTTGTTTCCTTTATATTGTAATAGGATACTATAAGAGCTACTAGAGGATCCAGCCTTATATTATCTCTGATATGTTCTGTGCAATAAAATGCTGCAATGCCCTTTTATTTAGATTGTGTTATGAAAACTTAGATATTTGTAACTAACATTTATTCTTGTTCGCAGCATTGAAATTGTTTGTATTAGTAATTTTTTTTGAAAAATTTTATATTAGTACTTTTGATATGCTTTGAATTATAACGATTGCATTCTAGAACCTGAATGATCTAGATTCCAGCAAACCAACTAAATGAGTTTTTGGTCAAAACAACTACCTCTTTTGAGAAGAAAATTTGTGTAGATGGAGCAGAAAATCGAAAGATCAGTCTAATCTTAGAAGTTGCATCTTATCATGGGTATGTCAAATTCAATTTTTCATTGTAGGTGTTCTATGCATAACTATTTTCTATATATAACTGTTGTTACTGTCATAATTAAAAAGCGTAGCCCTTTTTATTTTACTCCAGCAGTTTGAATTCAAGATTTTACTGTGTATTTCCTGCTGAAAATATTTGTTTGTTAGCATTCACATTTATTTCATCGTGCAACCAAACACACTGCCGCAGAGCTTTCCACGGATCTGCTCAAACTGTATTTAAACACATTATCTGGATAATGTCTATTCCTAAGCAGAAGAGTTGATTTTACCGATCTATTTTATTATGTTCAGGGCTTTGTGGAGGACCAGTTCGGCCTGGGGCTCATTGCACGGGCTGTTGAAGAAGGAATTTCTGTAATAAAACCTTTGGGGATTATGATCTTTAATATGGGAGGTCGCCCAGGACAAGCTGTATGTGAACGCTTGTTTGAGCGCCGTGGTCTCCGTATTAACAAGCTTTGGCAGACTAAAATTCTTCAGGTTGCTACATTAACTTTATTGCAATATTTATATCCATAGAAGTCAGACAATTAGAGAGCTCTTCTTGCAGGCTGCTGACACGGATATTTCAGCTTTAGTTGAAATTGAAAAGAACAGTCCACATCGTTTTGAGTTTTTCATGGGGCTTGTTGGCGACCAGCCAATCTGTGCCCGAACAGCGTGGGCCTATGCTAAAGCCGGTGGCCGTATTTCTCATGCTTTATCGGTCTACAGTTGTCAACTTCATCAACCTAACCAGGTACGATTTATTTATGAATGTTTAGGTTCATACAGAATATCACGAGTGTGGTGATAATATTCAGTCGCGAAAATGAGCATAATACTCATTAACTGCTCTGACAGGTAAAGAAGATTTTCGAATTTCTCAGAAATGGATTCGATGATATCAGCAGCTCCTTAGATTTATCCTTTGAAGATGATTCTGTTGCTGACGAGAAGATTCCATTCCTTGCTCATCTCACTAATGTTTTAAAAGAGATTTCCTTTTTTCCTTACGAGCAACCTGCTGGAAGCAGACGATTCCGCAGTCTCATCTCTGCCTTTATGAGAACATACCACCGTATTCCACTAACTGCAGATGTAAGGAAATTACTGTATCTCTTAGTTGTAGTATAATATTCCTTTTAATGTCATTCAAGTTGCATAAATAGATCGCTGCTGTTTTAGTTGTTCAAAATTTATGCAGCTTTTTCTGTACTTTATATTGGAACGTCTCCGAGACTAATAGTTTAAACTCATTTACATGACATGCATCTATGGGGAATAGCAACAACTCTCTAAATATGTTGTGTCCTGTGCGTGTGTGTGGACCAATTCAAGTGGAAAAAATGCTAAATTCTTCCAGCTAAAAATGAACACAAAGCTCGAAAAAAAATGATAAGG
Source organism: Fraxinus quadrangulata (assembly GCA_903798255.1). NCBI lineage: Eukaryota > Viridiplantae > Streptophyta > Magnoliopsida > Lamiales > Oleaceae > Fraxinus > Fraxinus quadrangulata. The sequence goes on from CAIGRB010119773.1 coordinate 178,742, forward strand.
CTCCAAAGCGTCTGATTAGTAAACTTGCCCAATTTTCCAGTGACGGTCATTCTTTTATCAGCCATTGCCTGGTGCTTCGTGATTTTTGTTATGTGTGAATAAAATGGTTCAACTTAAATAAAGATATTGTGTGCGAATTTTGCCAAATTTGTAGATCTGCAACCTTGCGTGCTTTTGTGAATTCTGTAGTCAAAAGCCACTCGTGTCAAAAGAAGAGGAGAAGGAGAGGCTTTTGTTATCTTCAGCTGTCACAACTTGCAAGATAGTGGCAGTGAATGTTGCAGTTGTGTAGATCAAGTCGAACCTATGATTGTTGAAACCTCACAAACCTAAACTAAATCATTTACTGGGAGGGAAGGGGATGACCACAGGGGCCTCGAGAATGGGTTTGAGTCAAAGTGGGTCACAAAGTACATGGCTTCTGTCTCTTCTTAGAAAACAATTGACAAATGCATACTTATGGCCACTGGCAAAGAGAGATCTGAATGTGGTTAGTTCTGTATTGCCAAAACTCGTAAAGACATTTTGCAAGCTATTTTTATAGTAAATTTGTAATGATGTGAAATTATACTCAATTTAACTTATATTTGGATGAGTTATTCTTTTAATCTTCTAAATTCGAAATTAGTTTCATTGAGTTCCTGGTACAAACATTTGTTCTTGTCAAATATATTGTTTTGTTCTCATGAATTGCTTTAGAAGTTTTCCTTCTGTTGAAAGCCAGGAACTCAACGGCTAATGTGTTTTAAGACGCTTTTTGATAATTTTTCTGACTTAGAGGTGTTATTTAAAGATCTCTTCAATTATGCTTAAGTTGGCTGACCTTTTCTACAAGAAACTAATATAGTTGGGCCTGAACCTTCATCTTACGAGAGGAATAGATAAAAACTCGTGATTGGTGTAGAAGGGAAGATTTTTTAATGATAGAACCCTTTGATGCACTCTCACACCAAACATATTGAAATATACCGCTTTCCTTCCTCTAGAAAGACTCTACTGGGGGATTCGCCCTTTAATGGTATCGTTCACTCGTCTTTTGTAATTGACTACCTACTAACCACACCAAAACAAAAGTAAAAATAAATTAAAATTTTTCCTCTACTTTGGCGTTTAAGGGATGATTCATGTTCTCTATTTTAAAGTTCTATTTATCTGCATATCTAATTTCATATTTCATTTTTCATTATGGCTAGAACATTGTTGTATTTCCTTCAAGGACTGTTGCAATTGAAAGTGCCCTACGCTTGTTATCACCGCGACTTGCCATCGTTGACGAACAATTGACCCGGCATCTACCTAGGCAATGGTTAACATCACTAAGCATCGAGGTACGGTGCTTGGAAGTCATTTGGATAGCTTGGAAGTCATTTGGATATGCAATCTATTATTTCTGTTGTTTTTCATTTTACGCTTATTTATAATTGCTTACAAGTTACATCAAGAAGTCATCTTCTGTTCTTCTGAGAGTTTGCTTACATCTATAAATATTTGAGGCAGCATCTAAAGTCACGTTAAAAAATAAAACAAAAGCATTGTTTTGTAGAAAAAAATGCATCAAATTGCACTTACCTCCTAGGAGGGGGTTCATGACAATTTTCACTACCACAAAGTAAAGGTTGATGAGATTTATCTAGTTAATACAAACGTGCATTACTGATATTTAATAACTGATTCCACTGGTGAAGAATTCTTTCCTTTACTCTCTCCTTCTCAGAAAATCTTTTGTTTTCAAATTTTGAATATCTACTTGGAAAAGATTATGCTTTATGCGGAAACTTTTTATTGATAATCTTAACATTGAGGAATGCGCTCTAGGTCCATTTTGGGGGAATTCATATTTTGAGTTGAGTAGCACACGATCTTGTCCATTTTGCTTAGTGCACTGATCGAAACGGATAGATTGACATTCATTCTGAAATCCACCAGATATTCCAAAAGTCGGCATCTTATGAAATTTCATCATCTTTAATATCGAATATGTATTGTGGCAAGAATGTCGAAAATTCCGTTTCAATTATAGGTGGTGTTGCCTAGTGCAAATTCTTCTTTTGATAAGTTTAAAATATGTTTTCCTTTGCAGAAGACCGAAGCTGCAAAAACTTCAGAGGAAGATATCACTGTTATTGAAGCCCCACGCCAATCAGATTTGATGGTAGAGTTGATTAAGAAGTTGAAGCCACTGGTGGTGGTCTCTGGGATAGCTAAATTTGAGTCCGTCACTAGCGCTGCATTTGAGCATCTTTTAGATACCACCAGAGAAATTGGATGTCGTTTGTTTTTAGATATATCAGATCATTTCGAGCTATCTAGCCTCCCCACTTCTAATGGAGTCCTTAAATATCTTGCTGGAACTCCTCTTCCCTCACATGCAGCAATTGTTTGTGGCTTACTGAAAAATCAGGTATCTTTCTTCAAGCATCTTTTAATGGGATTTATTTAGTCTCTATTACTGATATCTGTAATTCACTAGTCATGCAAATGTTCAAAAGATGTACCAGTTCAATTTTAACTTATTAGGACTTGTATGCTTATCCAATGCCTGTAACCATTTTTCTTTGCCCAGGTTTATTCAGATTTGGAAGTAGCTTTTGTTATATCAGAAGAAGCAACAATGTTTAGAGCATTGTCTAAGACTGTGGAACTTTTACAAGGAAATACTGCAATAATCAGTCAGTATTACTATGGTTGTCTTTTCCATGAGCTTCTAGCTTTTCAGCTTGCTGATCGACATCCACCTGCACAGGTTAGCATGTCTTGAGATCAAACACAATATTCATATGGTTGTCAATGTAATAAGATGCCCAATTCATTATTTATTCAGCCATTGGGAGATCGTGGCAGGGTAGAGCATGTAAAAAATTTTGTGACTATACTAAAAAAAATTAACTTTTCCATCCTGATGATTAAGAATATCATCAGTGCAGTTGGGCGTTCAGTTTATGTTAAAAGTTAGAAATATAGGTTAATCTAGAGACAAGTGGAAATAAGTGACGAAAGAATATATCAATCACATCTCAGTATTATTGTCTTTTGATTTTGGATTTCCATAAAGTCTATAGGTCCTTTATGCTAGGAGCTTCACCAATTTCGTCTTTTATGCAAGATTTGGTCTTTGTGTTCTTATAGCTGAGAGTTCGCAAATACTGTTGATCTAGCATGAATTTTTTAAAATTCTATATGATCTTTGCTTTCTATACTCTTAATATATGGTATCTACCCCTCTTGTAATGAAAATTTTGATTTACCGTGAAAAAAAAAAAAAGAAAAAAAAGAAGATTTTACATAAGCTTTTCTGGATAATCTTATTAATTGCTTGATTCTTTGATCCTGTCATCAGAGAGTAGGTGAGAAGGCAAAAGCTAAAGAGGCGATTGGCTTTTCTAGTTCTGCTAGCTCAGTCCTCGATTCTGTTGAGTTATCAATTAATGAAACAGACGAATCTCCCCTGATTCATATGGATGTAGATCAAAGTTTTTTGCCCATAACTACACCAGTTAAGGCTGCCATCTTCGAGAGTTTTGCAAGGCAGAATATTGCAGAGTCTGAAATTGATGTCACGGGCGGGATCAAACAATTGGTTCACTTTAGTTACGGGTTTCCGTCTAATGGTAATACAGAGTTCATATATGCAGATTGTCCGGTGGCATTGTTCAATAAGTTGGTACTCTGCTGTATTCAAGAGGGAGGGACTTTTTGCTTCCCAGCTGGTTCAAATGGGAATTATGTGTCTGCTGCAAAATTTTTAAAAGCAAAGGTTATCAACATCCAAACCAATCCAGAAGTCGGATTCAAGATGACTGAGAAAACTCTTGCACGTTCGTTGGAGAACATCCATAAACCGTGGATCTACATTTCTGGTCCAACTGTCAATCCAACCGGCTTGGTTTACAGCAACGAAGAGATAAAGACTTTATTGACTGTATGTGCAAAGTTTGGGGCAAGGGTTGTACTAGATACCTCATTCTCGGGGGTGGAATTTAACTCCAAAGGCTGTGATGGCTTGGATCTAGGCGCTACTATGGAGAAACTTTCCTCTAACAACCCGGATTTTTGTGTCTCTCTTCTTGGGGGACTATTTTTTAAGATGCTTACTGGCGGGATTAAATTTGGATTTCTTCTTCTAAACCAGCCTTCTCTGGTGGATGCATTCCATAGCTTTGGAGGGTTAAGTAAGCCTCACAGTACTATTAAACACACACTGAAGAAGTTATTGGATCTTCAAGAGGCGAAATCCGGGGACTTGTTGAATGCTATTGCTGAGAAGAAAGAACTTCTGGGATGTAGATACAAACACTTGAAAGAGGTATGTCTTGGATTTAAGGAACAGTATTCATTCATGTTAGAAACTAGTTCTCTCTTGATAAATACTAATTGTAGATATTCATCCTTCTTTTTCTTTATGTGAACCTTATGTTTGTATCTTATTATGCTGAGACTGGAGCAGTCTGTTATCATCTCCAATGAGGCATCGTTAATAACTGATAACAACAGCATGTTAGTGTTGAGCTCATTTTAAAGTCCATGTTTGTCCAATTACTTGACATTGAAAGGGCAACTTTATTTACTGCTTGTGACCCTGATTTGACTAAAAGCATGTTGGCCATGCTTTAAAAGAGTTCCTTCTTCAGTAACTTTTTATTTAAAGTAAAAATAAAATAAAAAAAGTTATCTTACTGTGAAAATAACTTGCTTATTTTCAACCGACCAATAAAATAAAAAAATATATTTACTTGAAAACTTACTTGTTTACTTGCAAGTAAATTTACTTATAAACATTTTAAGCTTAGCCAAACATGCTCTTCTAATTATTTATCTCAAGTTGTGCTGCCAAGTTATCTCTGTCTCCGATAAATGACACAATTTATCCTTCTGAATCATGATTCCATCATCTCTTCTTCCTTCACATCATCTAATGCAAGTTCTTGTGATATATATATACACAACAGACACTCGAAAAGTGTGGTTGGGAGGTACTCGAAGCTCAAGCCGGTGTGTCAGTTGTAGCAAAACCTTCTTCTTATCTTGGCAAGAACATTAAGATCAAGAATGGCACCAGTACTAGGGAAATCAAGCTTGACGACTCAAATGTTAGGGAAGCCATGCTGCTGAGTACAGGTTTATGCATCAACAGTGCTGCTTGGACTGGAATTCCTGGTTACTGTCGATTCACAATTGCATTGGAAGAAAGTGATTTCAAACGTGCATTAGACTGCATCACTAAGTTCAAGAGCATCATCGCTAATTGAAGTACTATGTTCCTATTGTTGCCACTTGATTCATCGTTCTTCACAACTTCGGTGTTGTGAAATAATTTTTTCATCAAGCTGCAAACCTGATGCTGCTACATCTTATTGAAAAACATATGCTGGTTTTTCTTCGTGCACGCTCGTGCATTCTATTAACCGTTTGTCGCTTGGTTTGGCTTTTCTGTGCCTTCCGAGTTTGAATCTTCTTATGGAACATACATACCGTGATGGTATATTTCCTTTATTTCTCTCTTTCTATTTGAGAATAGTGATTAGATCTGTCTTATGTGGGGGTACTTTTCAAATGAGCCAAGTCAACAATGGCAATTTCCACTTTGACCAGATTTTTTTAACATTCACCACAATGTTCTTTCAATGCGTAAAAGATAAAATTACCTTTAAACATGTTATACAATTACAAAAATATGATATTGTTTAAAAGATAATAATAACATTTTTAAGTTATAAAGTATTTCAAACACTTTCCCCTTAAAATTTTAAAATCAAGTTACTTTCTTTATCTATTTACTCCAATATAGATAAAAATTATTTTTTTCATCTGCTTCAAACTTGAAAATAGATAAATTTATCAAACACGCAAGAAGAAAATATTATTCACAGCCATCACTTGAAATCGATAAGTGTATTTACGTATTTTTAATATCACTTTGGTTAAATTAATACATTATTTTAATCTTTAAATCGTACTTCGACATAGACAGATAAAAAACTTACGATCTTAAATGGATCTATAATTTTTTTAACAAAAAGGAAATAAAAAATTCATCTGCACGTTGAAACATTCGGCCCAGACGGATTCGACGGCCTGGACGTCTGGGCCGATCGATCCATCCAGCTCGGACGGACTGAACCAGCCGTCCGGATCCAAACGTCTAGGCCGGTTGTAAATTCGACCCGGACTTTCGGGCTGTAGTTTTATCCCCATTTTACCTAATTATAATTTTTTTTTTTTAACAAATTATGTTTCCCTAATGCAGATATGAGATCGGTTGCGGTCCCGATTTGTTAGTTTGGTGAATTAAAATGGTCGATGGTTCTAGAAATGGACATGTGAAATACGTGGCACAATTGTAATTGTGATGACATAGAGGACATCATATGCACAAATGTACCGTGAGATACAAAACAAACTCAACGTCGATACCTCTCAGTATGACATGGAATTGAGATTTCTATTCAACAACGAGCATACATCCATTCCAATTCCACATGTAAATGTTACTTCTGAAGATGAAATCAAGGTTTTAATTGAATTGAACCAAGTCACACGACTACTGCTATTTGCGTAATTTTAGTGAAGAAGAATGTCCCCAATAGTGAACACGATGATTTCGATGAAGGAGATCGTAATGTGAATGGTTTTTGGCACATAGTGGAGATAACTCGTGGGGATTATGTGGTGATTCCCGATACGGTTGTTCCTCACCATGATTTCACTGTTACGCACAGAATTCCCTCGATAGTTTAAGACAACAAGAATGAAAATGAATTTACAAATGAGGATTTGATTACTTTATCCTATCGGAGACATGATTTGGGTTCACAACCTAGAACAAGTACACGGACATCTACCGTGTAGTTCCTGATTATGAAAATTTATATGTCGAGCAATTGTTTGATACGAAGAAAGATTTACAGGAAGATGTGCACCGAATTGCTTTGAAACACAATTTTAAGTTTAAAGTGAAAAAATCGAACAAGTCGACGTACACAATTATATGCAATGACGACAATTGTCATTGGCGTTTACGAGCGATGAAAATGGACACGAATGAATTCTTTGTAATTCGTAAGTATGCACGGGAACATATTTGTGAAGTGGGTCAGGCCCGAGCAGGTTCATTGGTCGATAAATAATACACAAGTTTCAAGACCCACGAACGATCTACAGACCTTCGGACATCATCAACGATGTCCGTTGAGAGTATGGGATGGTTGGTCATGAGCTATTAGAAGGCCTGGAAGGCCAAAGAATGCGCATTGGAGGACTTAATGGGTTTGACCGAGGAAAGTTACGCTAAATTGGCCAGATATTGCCACAACCTCGGGAAAACTAACCCTGGATCGGCATGCTTCAAGTATTGGCCCTTGGACAGTGCATTCAAGGATTTCGAAACGCGATGTGACCCGTAATTCTAGTTGACGGTACAACCCTTAAGGTTAGATACAAAGGCAAGTTGATTATTGCTACGTGTTAAGATCCCAACATCCAAATTTACCCTCTTGCGTTCGATATAGTCGATGGAGAAAATGATCTAGCGATGCGTTGGTTCTTTACGAAGTCGGGGAAGTAATTGGGGACGTCGAGAACCTTGCATTCGTAACTAACCAAGGGCAGTCAATAATAAATGATATCGCCGAAGTCTTTCCCGATGCACGTCACGATTATTGTATGTACTATATACATGGCAACCTTAAAACGAAGTATCGGAATAGTAGCATCGTTGCATTATTTATGAGAACTGGAGAGGCTTACAGTTTTGAATAGTTTGAAAAGTTCATGGTCGAAATAGAAAGTAAATCACATGATGCATGAGTTTATCTAACAGATAATATGATGACGTCAAACAATGCTGAGTAATTCTATGCATTATTCAAGAAGGATCGGGAGTTACCAATTCTCGCAATGATTGAGCAAATTCGTAACAAGCTGCAACAATGGTTTCATGACTAACGTGAGGAACCACATAATTGCACAAGTGTGTTGACTCCAGCTTAGGAAGATAAACTCTTCAAGACTCTAGAGGTGGCGAGAAAGATATGGGTGGAACCACTGGATCAGTTTCGCTTCTCCGTGAAATGTAGAAGTAATATCGGATACATAGTGGACTTGAATGATAACACATGCACGTGTAGAAAGTTTGAGTTGGAGAGTTTTCCGTGTACGCATGCAGTGGTAGTGGCTATGCATAGAAGATTTCCACCACACACTTTATGCAGTAATTATTACATGGTTGATTATTGGAGAGCAGCGTATGTCGAAACAATATTTCCTCTATCAAATGAAGCCGAGTGGGAAGTTTCCAACCATATTCTCCCACTTAATAATTTGTTGCCACCCGAAATCAGACCACGTGCTCCGGGACTTAGACGTACATCTAGAATACCATCAACTGGAGAATTTCTCCAACCTCATAAGTGCGGCAGGTGCGGCGCAACATAGCATACTCATCGATTTTGTACAAGTTAGATTCCTCTACTTAACAATTCAACGGATGTGTAATATTATTAATAATTTATTATTTATAACTAAATAATATGTTTTTATTTATTGTCGTTAAATATTTAATTATAATTAAATTACTTATTTTAATTGTTTATGTAAACAATTCAAAGAAACAATTAAATATTTAATTGTTTATTTAATATTTCATTGTAAAAGAAGAATTTATAATTAAATTCCTTATTTTAATTATTTATATAATATTTAATTATAATTAATANTATTCAATTATAATTAAATTGCTTATTTTAATTGTTTATATAGTTTATTATTCGATTGTAAATAATATGTTTTTATTTATTATCGTTAAATATTCAATTATAATAAAATTGCTTATTTTAATTGCATCCAAGGTCTTTAGATTCACAATTTCGTACATTTTTTTAAAATAAAATAACAAATTACACAATATTTACATATTTACATCACAACACGAGCCATAATAAAAGAATTGAATATTTATATTTTTTAAAATAAAATAATATACAATGTACTAAGGATCACATTTGTATTCATACAAATCACAAGCTAACTTTAATATCTACATATCTATCAAAGATTTATTTACTGTATCAACATTGCAATCAATGCTAAAAAATTCTATATACTTTAATGCAAATATACGACAATCGCCCCTACAAGTAAATAATAATATATTAGTTTGATAACATATAGCTAAAAACTAAGTTTTCAAATTAAAAACTTGTAAATCTTTATGATACTCTTTGTCTCGCTGTCGTCATGTCTCGTACAATGGCTAATCTGTCATTTACTTGAATCAACGCATGTCTAGCCATCATGGGAATGATCACACTCATCGGCTCTAGTATCTGCTCCAGTTGGCCTTGGGTCAAATAGCTATGGTCGGAGTCGTACACATATATAGTCGATTCAACAAATACGATCTCAATTGCAAAACAGTGTGAGTTTGCGATCATTGGAATGTACATACGTGCACAGTCCACAACTTCTCATATGTTGGCTCCAGCCCAATAACCCACTCCAACATGTATTTAGGCAGCACATATCCATTTACTTGGAGTAGGAGTGTGCTATGCTCATTATCAAGGGCACGTGCGAATCCGGAGCTCAGGATGACTCGGCCAAGAATGTCAAAAGATCTCGGGTGTCTCCGAGCTCGACGCGCAACATTTCCACAGCCATGTCGATATGCTAACGTAGAAACACCAATAAAAAAGAGATGGTCATTAAATTAAATAAAACAACAAAACATCATGGGAATGATCACACTCATCGGCTCTAGTATCTGCTCCAGTTAGCTTTGGGTCAAATAGCTATGGTCGGAGTCGTACACATATATAGTCGATTCAGTGAATACGATCTCAACTGCAAAACAGTGTGAGTTTGCGATCATTGGAATGTACATACGTGCACAGTCCACAACTTCTCATATGTTGGCTCCAGCCCAATAACCCACTCCAACATGTATTTAGGCAGCACATATCCATTTACTTGGAGTAGGAGTGTGCTATGCTCATTATCAAGGGCACGTGCGAATCCGGAGCTCAGGATGACTCGGCCAAGAATGTCAAAAGATCTCGGGTGTCTCCGAGCTCGACGCGCAACATTTCCACAGCCATGTCGATATGCTAACGCAGAAACACCAATAAAAAAGAGATGATTGTTAAATTAAATAAAATAACAAATAATAACAAGAATGCACTTACATCATCGGCAAGCCAATCATCCTTCGTCAGTACATTTTCAAACCACTTTTTCACGTTTGAGATGATCTTCACCCCAATCTTGTAGTTATCCCTAAAAAAATGAAAAAAGTGAAGTGTTACAAAAAGCATAGATGATCTCGTATGTACTTTAGGAAAATCATAAAATACTTACTCATGCTTACGGGATTTGAACCATTCATCGAACGCTTTGTGCCGCACCGAGTCGACCTCGAGGAAAAGATTGGGGAACGTCCCGTCCATGAATGTCCTTCTCTTCACCTCGATCGTGAATGGGAAAACGATATACTGTGACGACAATCTCGGTCTATTACTAACCACCAGCGGTGTTACGTCAACAACATGCTTCCTACCCTTCCTCACCTTCGTCCCCCCCTTCGACACGAAAACTACGTCATTCGCCACCTCCTCCAGTACCCCTCCCTCCGCCTCCGTGGTACCCTGTCCGCCACCTCCGTCGGTACCCCCTTCTCCATCTCCTCTGGTACCCCTTCAAAAAATAAGTCGTATGCAACATTCGATGGCCACGACAGATCATCATACCCAATCTGACTCGCTCCACCGTCACCCCCTTCATCCCGATGACTTCCAGTCCTTCTGTCGCCCGCTCCATTCCAATACCTGTCAGTCTGAAGGTCTTCTAAATTGCCCTGAAGATCTAGCACGTGGCAACGCCAATTAGCCAAGAAATTGGGCATTTGGGCCAGACGCCCTAGCCAGTCTGGCCTAGACTCCCAGTTAACTAAGCGTCTAGGCATCTTTCAGCAGCCTTCGTCGCTGCAAATGGCAAAGATCGTCATTTCCAACGATCTTCGCTCTCAAAGCACACAAAATCGAGGAATTTCATGCATAATTTATTGATCTATACCAATTTCTACAAAGATTATTAAACAAATCTGCACAACATGCTTTATTTATTCGATGAACATATAACATGCTTTGTAAAATACATATAATAGTTCCAAAACTCACCTTCTTCAAGGGGAATGTCTATTTCCTGTATAGGTCATCGATTTTTTGGCCAGATGGGTCGTCGATTTGGGGCAAGTCTTTTTCTTCTCCTTTTCTCTCTTCCAAATCACGTGAGGGTAAAAATGGTTTTTCATTGCTTTTAAGTGTTTATTAATTTTTCCTTTTTTTAGCCGGGTCAATCGGTCATCTTCCACTATTTTCTTATCTTATGTCAAGTTAATTATGCCAATGGTCACTGAACTTATGTTTGTGTCCTCGATTGGTGATTGGAGTTTAAGATACAGAGTTTTAGTCATTAAACTTATTCAAACGTTTGATGTTATTTACGGAATAATATTCGTTTCAAACATTTAACGGAATTAGTGACACGGTTAACAGAATGCACAAGTTGCATCTCATCACGGCGTTAACAAATCGTCATGTCTTTAATTGCTCACTAAATTTTGAAAAAAATATATTTGATTGCTCACTAAATTTTGAAAAACATCTTTAACTGCTCACTAAAATTTGAGGTGGTCGTATTTTGGCTACTAAATTTATAAAAATAACGTCGACATGTTGTTAGTTAAAAAATGTGTATAAAAAATTTGAGGTAGTCGTATTTTGACCACTAAACTTTTATGCAAGTGCACAAGTCGCATAAAAGTAAAAGTAATTGAATTTTAACATATTTTTCTGTAGAGTTTTAAGTTATTTTCATTATTTCAAAAATTCAAATTTATTGTGTATTTCGTTGTTAAAATTAAAATTTGGATTTCTGAATGAAATGGACAATAAATTTAATTAAAATAAATTTGAACTTTTCGCATTAATATGAGGAAGTGAAGGACGACAATATGTAACACAATATAATCAAATTCAAAGGTAGAAAGAAAAAATAAAGAATGTTAAACATAGAATGTAAAATTCCAAACTTAAATTTCAAATCAGCGATATACCATTCGACTTTCATCTCTCAAATTTGACAAAATAATATTATTGTGGAGACACTTATAACTAGTTGATTTTTTTATTTTTATTTTTTATTATGGAGTTATAGTGTATAATTTGTTCTTAGACCATTTTTATATCTTTCGAATATTTATATTATCGTTATTTATCATTTTTTTAATAAATGTGTAAATAATAAGCGAATTGTAAATTTTATGTTTGATGAAATATGAAGATAAAAAGTTTATTTAATTATAATTTAAGCCAAACATGTTCATCCGATGTTAGCGCTCCATTATCCTTTTGATTTTCAACTTTTCGTGAGCATTCCAGAAGTAGCAAGCATCTTCCACAAAACACCATAATGCATTTTCACCAACCTACAACATATAGAACCATCCAGAAAAATACATACAATTCTCTCTTCTTCCTCCTCCCCTATATAAGTCCCATCTCCACTCTTCAGTTCCTCAGTTGAGCGAGATAAATCACACGCAAGAAGACACTTTCGACTTCTGCTTCAGAGTTCGTAAGAGATGGACAAGGGAAGAGTAATCTTGATGAGCTTTCTCGTATTGGCTATGGTGGCAGCACTTTTACCAACCAGAACTCACGCACTGGTACCCTACACCCGCTCCATATTCGACATGATGTTCCCACCGGAGGACCCTTTCAAGATCCTCGAACAAACCCCTCTTGCCATCCCTAAAGGAGTCGACACTCTCGACGCCCTCGCTTTAGCCCGGGCCGACTGGAAGGAAACTCCCACAGCCCACATAATCTTCCTCGACATTCCCGGAATGAAAAAAGAGGATGTCAGTATAGCGGTGGAGGAGAACCGGGTTTTGCGGGTGAGCGGGGAGCGTAGGACGGAGGAGGAAGTGAAGGACGAGAAGTGGCACAGGGCGGAGAGAACTACTGGGAAGTTTTGGCGCCAGTTCAGGCTGCCGGCGAATGCAGACATGGAGAATGTTAAGGCACATTTGGAGAATGGAGTGCTGAGGATTACGGTGCCGAAACTGGCGGAGGAGAAGAAAAAGGAGCCGAAGATGATCAGCATTGCTGAGGAAGGGAATTCCGGTCAGTACATCAAGGCTAACAAAGCTGAGCTGTAGAGAGAAATAATACTGCGTGACTGTGTCTATTACTGTTTTTGTTTACCGAAATGTGGTTTGATGTCGAATGTAAGAATAATATGTAATTTTGTTAATGTTGTTGAGTGTAAAATTTTCTGTGCTTGAATAAACTGAAGGATGTTGTTCTATTAGAACTTTATAAGCTTGGGCTTGTTCTGAAGTTTTTGGGTGGATTATAGTATTTTGGTGATTAGTTGATCGATGAGAATTATAATCTTCACAGGCACTGTGATCTTGATCGGAACTAAAATCTCGATACGCATTGTGATCTTGATTGATGTCGAGGTGAGACAGATTCCTAACTTCATTAATATCAGAATCAGTTATGATATACTTTTGTGTAATATCGCAACTCAATTGTGGGCGAGTTTTAGCAAATTTTTGTGTCAATTGACACTTAGTTGCTGTGATAGTGAGCCTAGATGAATTCGTCACTCAATTACTGATGTGGTTGGCCGTAAAATTTTGACCCAGTAGGTATCGCGGTCGGCTTTGAAGATCTGCATTGGCCGTAGTGACCCTTGGTCTTGACGGGTTTGGATGCAGTCGCTTGATTATCCATTTTGCGTAAAATTAACGGATGTAGTGACATAATTTGAAATGATAGTAGATAATTTGATGAACAAATTGACCTTGCTTAAATCAGTCAATGATGAAATGTTACGTGATATTATATAAAAAATTATGTCAAAATATCGGCACTGTTGTATGATTCCTTGATTATTGTTGTGGTCTGCTTTTCTTTTTCAATTTAGAGAACGGTTGTTACTAGTTAGATTAGTTGAGGAAGATGCAATTTTTTAAAATTATTCTTCTTGTATTTGATTGTTTTAAATGAGGTTTATTCCTACTTCATCTACAATATGTTTATTTATTTTTTGTTATTTATTTTTAGAGAGATAAATCCGTCATAGTCAATTTGTAGGGTACTTGTACAAAGTTAGATTACAAAATTGATTTACAAAATACGTGTTGACAATATCTTGATCAATTATTTAAAAAATAATTTTGTCAACACACTTTTGTAAATCACCTTCGTACAAGTAGCATAATTGATTCTAAAATCCTTTCCTAAATCACTTTCCGTTCATTGCATTTTATCTTTCTTCTCATCTTTTTTCTTTCTAGTTTGGTTTGGGTTAAAAATAAATTAAAACTTAACAAAACAGAATTAAAATTTTCCTCCCGTTTGGTCCGAATTAAAATTCAATTATTCAAGTTAAAGTCGAATAATCAATATTAGGGTGTGTTTGGACCACATTATTTTGGAAGAATGTATTTTGGAATAGTAGATTGATGGAGAATGTGTAGTTGAAAAAGAAGGAAAAATTATTGATGTGATGGAAATATTATTTTATTAAAGAATAGTTTGAGCCACATTATTTTGGAAGAATGTATTTTGGAATAGTAGATTGATGGAGAATGTGTGGTTGAAAAAAAAAAGGAAAAATTATTGATGTGATGGAAAATATTATTTTATTAAAGAATGTGTGGTTGAGAATGAGTAAAAAAATGAAAATAAAAAAAATAATGTATACCAAACAAGACATTAATCACATTTTTATGGGTCTCACAATTTTTCAACAACACATTTCAAAAAATTCTATCACAATCTTCTAAAAATCTAATTTCAATATCCATCAAACAATCTCTTTCTCAAAATTTATGGAAAATAATAAATTTTTTTTTTCTTTTTCTTTTACCGTTGGATAAACTCACCCGCTGATCTACCTGTAAATCTGAATAGCCCTCCCTCGTATTATTTTCTCCTACCTTCACCGAATCTCTATCTACGCGGATTATTAAAGCGAACAATCCGTTAACTCCTCATAAACCCGAAAGCTCGAAATTACTAGATGGCAGAAAATGAAACCCTAGTTGATCCTCAGCCCTCTAAAGAAGAAGAGGCTACACATGGAAACGAAGAACATTTGCCCGATGTTCAGAAACCTAGTGACTGTTCTTATTCCGAATCCGATTCTGATTCTGATGACGAAACACAAGCGAAGGCACAAACTGAAGCCGTAGAATTGGAGCTCTACAATAATCCATCGAATTATGATGCTCATGTCCGAGTAAAAACTGATAACGCCCATCCCTTCACTCACACATGCTTGTATTATGGTCCGTGATAAATGATTTTTGGATAAATGAAGTTTCTATTGATACATTGAACGTTGCCAACTTAATTATGAAATTGTGTGTGTCTGTATATATATATATATGTTTTATACATGTTAAATATTGCGGCAGTAATTAGTTAAAGTTTCTTTAAGTTAGTGATTCAAAGTTGTTGAAGGTTTTGATATCGTTTTTGGTCCTTACTAAGATATGAACCAATTACGTGATATAACTTATAAGATCACAGGCTTTTGATGCTTTGATAATTAATGCCTCTGTTTTGTCAAATAGTAGACACAAGTTTTCAGGAGCTATGGAGGTGGTTGTTTGATGACTTTTCCTTCTCTGAGCTTTTTCTTACTCGGAATAACTTCCTGTTTTATCAATAATTGTTAGTCATTCAAAAGTTAACTTAATGCGTAATGTTGTTACAATCTCTATCTGAAGGACATTTTGTTTGTCCATTAATGAATATGGCTGTTCTTACTGGTGATATGGATTTATTTTTTATCTCCTGTGGTTGTGTAGTATATTAAACTTTTGAGGAAGCAAGGGGACATAGATAAGCTGAGACAAGCAAGGGAGGCAATGAGTGCATTGTTTCCTTTAAGTCCTGACATGTGGCGAAATTGGGCTAAGGATGAGATTACCATGTGCTCTGGGTATATTTTCATATTGACTTTTTCTTTTCATTCAGCTTAGTTATATTCTTGTATCTATTGATCATTTTGTAAATTCACCTGCTTATATTTATTTCTGACTTTTCTTTTGTAATTATTTTTCTATTT
Organism: Fraxinus quadrangulata; assembly: GCA_903798255.1. Lineage (NCBI taxonomy): Eukaryota > Viridiplantae > Streptophyta > Magnoliopsida > Lamiales > Oleaceae > Fraxinus > Fraxinus quadrangulata. Next base: position 194,885 of record CAIGRB010119773.1, read on the forward strand.
CTTTATGATAAGGATCCTTTTTCTCTTAGATAGATGTTTATTATGACTCTTGTTCTCCCGAAGTCAGAGCTATTTCTAAAGAATTTTAGTGACATTCTATTTTGGTTTATGAAAATAGAAGGAAGCAAAAAAGAAAGAAAGAAAAGAAGAAAGGTTAATGTTTATGCTTGTGGTGGTGGTTTGGTGGGTGGGAGGGTTGTAAAAACTGACAAGGTAATGGGAAGCTCAGGAGAGGCTGAAATTTGCAACTGAAGCTTGTCCCGTGTTACCTTGTGGAAGGTCACGCAACGCATCTTGTTAGACTTTTCATTTCCTTTTCCCCTTTTCCATGTATTAGAAGAGGTTTCGTGACATAAACATATGGTATACTGAAATAGTACAGAGTGAGTTGGATATGGAATCGGGAAGTAGGACTGTTGATATGATGAAATCCTACCACATAATACCTTTTCTTGTCAATTATTCTTGAGGATAATCGTGAAATCAAAGTAAATCATCTTAATATGTAGAGAGCTCTGATTTAGAGTATATGTGTGTGTGTGTGTGAGTACATTACGTGCGCGCTCGCGCATTTTACTATGGTTAAATACATCTCTACTGATGTCTCCATAAAGAGGACGAATTGTATTTTATATATCCATTTCCACAAAGCTGAAGGCGAATTCTTGTTTTGAATTGTGACTGGCTTAATATATGTCTTTTTTAATTTGGTATATTTGCAGTATTTTGTTTTGTCACTGGCGGCTAGATTAGTTTCTCAACGGTGTTTGGTTTATGGGGAAAATTTGCTTAAGATAGTTCAATGATTTAGCTTATAATTGCAAACATCCTGTTTGCCTATCTAGATCTACGCTGTACCATGCTAAAGTTGCTTTGCTTCTCTCTCTTCCTCTGAGTCTTGTGCATGGCTTTGTATTTATTTTATTTTAATTTGATATATTTGAACATTTAAAATTCAGGATAAATATGTCCGGTTCCTTTATTGTTTCATAATTTGGAGTTCATAGTTTTTCGGCTTTTCACAAGGTGTTCATTTTGTTTTTCCTTTTGCATTCTTTTACAGAGCAGATGCTTTGCCTGCTGTGGAAAAGCTTTACGAGCGAGGGTTGTCTGATTATCTGGTTCATTCTGGTTCTTATGGCCAATTCCAAGTCTTTCTGAAAGTTGAATTAATAAGTAACCCGTACCCCAAATTCGTAATCCAACCCTAGGAAAGTTATTTTTGTCCATGAGTGAGATATCTGTATTTTCAAAGTAAAGCACATCTCTGTTTTCATCTTTTAGAAGCATGAAGTTGAAGGAAAAAGTAAAAAGTGATTCTTACACATTAGGTTGCAGTTTATCGAAGAAATATGAGCGAAGGTAGTTATTACTGTTAATGTAATAAATATATTAGGTTAAGGGTAGTTTTGTCTTTTATATTTCCTTTGTTCTGTAGTATATAAACTCATTTGTATTTTTATAATTTGCCATAATTTTGGAGGCTCTAGAATTGGTTTCTCTCTTCTTCCTCTTTTGGTTCTTCTTCTCTTTTGTTTGATTTAACATTATGGTTTGTATTTTTCACATGGTATCAGAGCTCATTAAGCTTTAACGAGCAATTCGATCCGATTAAAACTCCAAAAGTGAGCATACGGATTTCAATATTGGTCTGCTCAAACGAGCCACCATCTTGCGGGGCATGTTAAGGGATATAATCCCACATCGAATAAAGATGTAAATATAAACCAAGTTATAAATGATTGGATTACTCCTCTTATTGCTTCTTGTTGTAGCATCGTGAGTTTGAGGGGGATGCTAATGTAATAAATATATTAGGTTAAGGGTAGTTTTGTCTTTTATATTTCCTTTGTTTTGTAGTATATAAACTTATTTGTATCTTTACAATTTGCCCTAATTTTGGAGGCTCTAGAATTGGTTTATCTCTTCTTCCTCTTTTGGTTCTTCTTCTCCTTTGTTTGATTTAGCATTATGGTTTGTATTTTTCACAATTACAATGCCTTGCATCATGTTTAAGTTATTCAATTAGATTGATGTATCCTTTAATAGTTATTGTTCAGAACTATTAACTTAAAGTAGGGTGCATGATCTAGCTTGAGATAGGCTTTGTGCTTGGCCTATTTGTTCTTTGAGCCAAGCTTCTATCAGCTCTCCTGGTAAATGATATCTAGTAACTTCATCCACTGAGTAGGTAAATGATGTCGAGCAACTTGATACACTGAGTAGGTATACGATATCAAGCAACTTCATCCACTGAGAAGGTAATGAAATAAATGTATTTAGACTCATATAGCAGAAGTAAGAACTGAAACATAGATGAGTATACAGAAGGGTGCACTTAGTTCTGACTGCTGGTTGTGCCCGCACAATTTATTTTCCAGTCTGTAATATTCTACCCATAGTATGTAGTTCACGTGTCTGTAGATTTCTTTCTATAAATGTTAGAGGTCTGGTTTGGGTTTGGACTCTTTATTCATAAAAAATGTAGAGCTTCCAAATAAGAGTTGCATCCTATTTCAAACGACCACTGTGCACAGATTGATAAGAATTAAGAATCTTGGTAATTTGTGTATACATTCTTGGATGGAGGTTAATTGGTGTACGGGTCTTTATTTCATTCTTCTTTAGTAAGCTGCCAGTTTTGCAAGCTGGCATAGTTGTATGATATCTATACATTGTCCTTGAATTAGCATGGAAATAACTTGGTTTTAAGTGGTGGCAGTTTTTCTAGATCAGTAAGTCGAGAGCACATGAGAATAAAACTATATTCTGGGATTTGATAGTGCCTCTATCTTGTTTTTTAACTATGATTAGAGAATACGCAACATGCATTAAGCTGTATTCTATTTAGGTACTATCTACTTTAGCAATGAAATTAGGGTTAGATGAATCTTTTTGCCAGGGCTGAAGATTATAAAATGGGTGGAAAAATGAGTGGCTCCAACCGGATCTCTTCTGCATTTTTGTCAAGAAGAAACTGTAAAACCTCATATGATTCTATCCTTCCATGGTTTTTAACAGATCAAAAATTAAATGTTGAGAAGTAATGGGAAAAAAATGTTTCTCTAAATCTAACATTTCAACTGGAAGTAATTTCTGCAAATATTCTCTAGCTTGCTTAATATCCTGCTGTTTCAGATGGCACTGCAAGTTAAAAAATAAAATAAAAATTGACTGATGTTTTTCACTGCAGTCTGTTGCCCTATGGTGTGACTACTTAAATTTTGTTCAAGAGTATGATCCATTGGTCCATGAATGTTCTACTGTTGGTATTTCAAAGGCGAGGAATCTCTTTGAGCGTGCTATTACTGCTGCTGGATTACACATTGCTGAAGGTGGCTGTATATGGGAATTATACAGGGAGTTTGAACAAGCTATTTTTCACACTATTGAAGAAACTGACTCTGAGGTGGGAACTTTAGCTCCGTTGTCTTTATGTAGCTATCCTGTAATACAATTTTTTTTCTCTGCCAGTGATATTTGTGTCTGACGAATATCTGCAGTTTAAATGTATTGTTATTTTTGCAGGAATTATGCATAGAGGCTTTTCGTTTTTGTGTGTTATTTCTTCATCGTTGTGCTAGTTTGAGATATTGACTTCATTTCAATGTTTTGGTCATTTTCATATATTAGTGGCAGTTCCTTGGCTTATTTGTAGTTGCAAAATGGAGCCAATGCAAAAGGGGCTTTATGTGTCACTTACAGGGCACAAAGTTTTTTCCTCTCTGTTATGCAATCTCCTTTTTCTTAATATATATATTTGAAAGAATTTATGATGTGGATGGTGAATGTGGTGTTACACTCTGAGATGTCCAGAAAAACTATCAACTTCTGGAGACCACTATGAATTTGAAAATACATAGTGGTCTTCAGAAGTTGATAGTTTTTCTGGAACTGATTATGTAGTAGCTTCAATGCCAGCTTCTTGTTATTACAAGACTTCCTTGTGGAGGTTAAATTTTCTTAATTATTGTTTCTACGTATATTAGGGTTCATGTCATAAGATTTGACAAAGATTTACATTGTTTGTCAACGTATCGCAACCATCCTTTGCTCGGGCTTGGGTCCGGTTATGAAAAAGGCTTAGCCCCTGTTTTTCAGTTCAAGAAGTTGATTAAAATGTAAGTCCAAGTCAACAATTAATTTAACAACATATATTATGGGACCCACAACTTATTAACTATACATTCCACCAACTTTCATCAAAATCTACTAAAATTTTGATTTTCATCTCAACCAAACAAGGGCTTAGTTTGTGTTCGCTGACTGCTTCTATATTTATTAATGAATGTGTATTATACAAACTAATGGAGATTCTTGAAAGGCTTGCCATAATCTAGATGATTGTTGTGGCCAAAACAATATGATGTAGATTAGAGTTCATATGATTTTTTTCTTTTCATAATTATTAGTTTTAAATTAGGTAACATTCCATTTCTGTTAGTTTGCTAAATTTTCCATTTCTAATAATTATTTTGAGTTTAAATAAGACTAGCCCTTTTGAGTATTGTTTTGCATGGTTTTGAGTATAAGAAGCTATTTCTGCCTGTTTTGATAATTTTTGAAAGTATTTTGTTTAATTAGAAGAGCTTTTAGAGGAAGCTGGTTGTAACTTCATTAGGATGATCTTCTACAAAAGCACAAACATCCCAAACATGCTTGTAGACTATAGTTGATGTATTGATTGATATTAAACTTTCACCTCGAAGTCTTCTCTCTTCTCTTTCTCTCTGCTTGTATTTCTCTTTTCTTTCTTTCTTTCTACTTTTTGTGCTTTGTTCTATATCAATTGGCATCAGAGCCTACTTTCTCTTTGCCTAAATCCCAGCCAAATGCATCATTATGCAGCTTTTCTCCTCAAAAAGAACAAGGAGGCACTACTAATCGCATTTTTTTGTCAAAAAACTTTACACACGTCATTTAGGAATTCTCCACTTGTTCTGAGCACTATGATGGCTTTGTGAAATTTGGAAGTTATATATGGATACAGGGGTTTATCGACAAATTTACAAGGGGGCTAGAAATATTTTTTAATGTGGACATCAAAATTAAGAGAAAAATCTATTTAATAAAAGTTGAAACACAACTAGTTTGACATGTTTCTAAATTTGCACAATTTGGCTTATATTTTGTATTTGGCAATTTACAAGTGCTGAAGACTCCGCTCTGTACAAAAGATATCATCCTTTTATAGATTGCTCATAGTCAACAGGAGGGATATGCATTATATGAAAGAAATTATTAATTATAGGCTTTTGCCTTGATGAACTGCTTTAATCAGTAGCCATTAGATTGTACCGCAAAAATAAGTTGTTTCTTGACAATTGAAACCTATTTCAGCCGCAGATAAGTTGCAAATTAATGCTAAAGTTGTTATTTGCAGGTAAGAGAAAAACAGAACCAGAAAATAAGGAATTTGTTCCATCGCCATTTATCCGTTCCCCTTGTTCACCTAACATCAACTCTTCTTACATACAAGGCTTGGGAAGCAGATCAGGGGGTCACTGTGGATATTAATAGTAGCAAATGTGGTGGTCTTCCATCTCACTTTGTGTCTGCATATCACAAGGCATTGGAAATGCTGAATGCTCGTGCTGATTTTGAAGAAAAAATCTCCGAAAAGGATGTAGATGACTCCGAAAAACTTCAAGAATTCATGGTGTGTAGTTTTCTTTTTAATGTTCACCATCCCTCCCAAAACAGAAGCTTGCTCAAATAGACACAACAAATCCTTACACATTTCTGCGGGTCGACTACACAGATCTTTCTTTTCAATTTAACATTGTATTTCACTAAGGAGCATCCAAAACCTAGAAAGATTCAAATACTTTTTAATTAACTTATTCACGTGGCTCTAGGCCACCTCTCTCTCTATGTAACTATTACATATAGTAGACATGTATATTTGATTATTCCCGGTTTGCATACATTTTTTGAATTCAAAGAAGAATATTTGAGACCTTTCTTTATGTGAAGGGGTACAGTACACCTTATACATGTATCCAGTGTATATTCAGAGAATAATATTTCTAGATGACGAAATTTAGTAGTGATAGATCACAGCTTTAGTTTGATGAAAAATGTAAAATTTTTCATTTTTATCAAGAATTGAGTTTTGTGAAAATAATTTTCAAGTCTATTATATCATTATATTTTTAGATTAAATTTATGATGTAAATGGATTCTATGAACACTTATTCATGAAATCTTGCTCTGATTATTCTATGACTATATTTGATATTACATGATAATAGTAATTTAATTATTTAGTAGCATATTCAAAAAAGTTGCAAGATAAATTAATAACGACAGAAACATGATGTATGTATATCTAGCATGTCAATGTGCAGTGTATAAATCCAAAAAAATATTTATATTCATGTTATTCCACGTTTCTTTATTATTATTATTTTTTTTTTCTGGTATTTTGAATCAGACTTTTCACTGTAATTTTTGTTAAAAGTTCATATTGTATTCATACATATTACGTTGGTGTCAGAATACTTATTTTTCACATTTTAAGAGTTTGCTATTTTATTTCCTTTTGAACTTCATCTATCCATGTAGGGATGAGGAAGTCCTCTTTCAACTCATCCACAATGGGTAGTAATGTCAAAAACTAAATTCTCGTGGATTTGATGAATTTCTAGGGAAATTAGAAGTTGAAATTTAGGGGATTCCTCTCCAGTTTGAGTATTAATGTATAAAGTAAAACTGCATTTAGTTTCAAAAAACTTAAAAGAGTTTAATTCGTCATGATCATCAACATAATACTCTAGTAAATTTTACGGAGCTTTTCATGTCACTGCAGACTTACTTGAAGTTTGAACAGTCATCGGTGGATTCAGCTCGTGTAAATATCCTGTATGAGCGTGCTATAACTGAGTTTCCTATATATTCTGATATATGGCTTGATTATACTCGATATTTGGATAAGACATTCAAGGTTTTCGTTCTCATCTACCTCTCGACTTCTGTTCTCAAATTATTTCTCTCTTCTTTGATTATACAATTGACATCTTGATGTATCTTATATTTCAGACCTCAAAAATTGTAAGGGATGTTTATAATAGGCCAACAAGAAACTGTCCCTGGATTGGAGACTTATGGGTTTGCTATTTACTTTGCTTAGAACGATGCCATGCTTCTCAGGAAGAATTATCAAGCGTATGTCACTAGATCCTCTTTATACATGCTCCAAAACATGTTTGATTCTCATATTTTTTCTATGGTAGATTCAATTAATTGTATGCAAAAAATTAATTGCGACATTACTTTTATAGGAATATAGGATTGTCCCTTTCTCACTCATCCAAAAGAGTGAAGAAGGAATTGACTCTAGCCTTAATCGACAGCCATTATATTAATCTCTTCCCTGGATGAAATTTCTGTAATCTAACTTTTTGGGTTTGACAACAAATGCAAATAAATTTGGCATAGTCACAGTTGACGAGCATTTTTTTAATATATTTCTGTATGCATGTATTGTGTTACGGACTTGACTATATGTTTCTTCTGGTAAGCAATAAAGAATTACTTAATTTATCAACATGGTATTGATGTTGACTTTTTTAAGCTTTCTACTATCCTACGATAATGGTTCAAAAATATGTCTTAATGAGTGTATTGCTGATATTACGTGTGGAATAAAAAATCAATATATCACCTTTTGTTCAAAAGAACTAAGTGCTTATAACTTGCAATTGTGGTTAACAATGACCTTGTATCAGAATTCATCATCCAACAGATTTTAAAATTCAGCCATTTAAACTTATATGCTATTGTGAAGTTTATCTTTTATGCAACTGAAGATGAAAAGAAAAATGTAGAAAGACATTGTTACAGTCAAAGCTTGAGATCTGCTGTATCCACTACTTTTTAATCTACATTATTGTTGTTTGAAATATGTGGAATTTATACCTAGTTTTTATTGCCTGATACACATTAAATATTGGATATGCGGATGTTTGTCATAGTCCATTTGGCAAAAGTGGAAATACAAATTTCTATTAGTTTTCTTGTCATGTTAATTTTTTGTGTTGTTCTTCACCTTTCCCTAATTTTCAGAGTAAATGAACTTACATTGATGCCTTTGGTTGTAGTCATTTGATATTTTATTTGTTTTGCTACCTTATATATATATATATAAGG